>JAUCBJ010008666.1:0-143076 GCA_032718475.1 Nemertoderma westbladi
TACCTTCGGTATATCAAGAATATTGGGTTGCGGGGTTATTTATCGTTATTCCAAATATAATTATTCATCAACCATATTATGAAGAACTGACAGCAAATAGCAGTATAAAACAACAAGTCAGTACCGGTATGTCAGTGCACATAGGCATGAGATATTCAAGTAGTCAGTTGTTTTGAATATATCATATCAGTTAAAGGATATATGCCCTTTATAATTAAACCTACCAGTGTACGACTAAAAAGCAGTACAGCACAAAATATTTCTAAGCCGTTCTTTCTTTGGCTCAAGACTGAATGTAAACACTGCACATAGGCATTGCGTCATTTCTCGGAAATTCTCTGTACAAGGAGCCACAAAAACGCTCTCATTGGCTGACTGAACTGAGAGACGCCGTAGAACAAAGGAAATCAACACGTATGAATGTCAGCTGTTAACCGTAGTCATAGTAACTACTGTTCAAGAGTAGCTATCACTCCTTTGCGTCACGAATTGCCATAGAATCATAAAATATACCTTTCACAATACACATACGGAGGAAATAAGTCTTAGATCCTCTAAAAACACCGATACAGTAATAATACGGTCTCTTACACTTATTAAATCAACTACAGAGTATTTTAATGTAAAAGATAATAAAAATAACGGGGCAATTCAGCAAAGGCTTTTACATATCCCCATCCATCGATTCCCTCTACTAACATAACATCGAACAAACATACTAAGAAGTTTTACTGCGTAAGGTGGGACAGGGTCTGCATATTTAAGCGATTTCCATACGTCAGTGATCAGTTTTCACTCCTGCAGGTATGTGAAGAACTGCATCCCCGATTGGCTGATTCACATGTCTTTTTACTTAAGAACGAATTCGATATTGACATTCCAATTCCAACCTAAGGTAGGGATGGCATAACGAAACGAAACGAAAGACATTTCAATTTCGTTTCGTTTTCATTAATTTAGTTTCGTTTTGTTTTTACCATTATGATCAAATATTTGTTTCGTTTTTTAACAATCTATGAAATTTTCGTCTGTGGTCTGTGTTTTGTACCTGGGGGTGTCTGTGTTTTGTACCTGGGGGGTCTGTGTTTTGTACCTGGGGGGGGGGGTCTGTGTTTTGTACCTGGGGGGGGGGGGGGGTCTGTGTTTTGTACCTGGGGGGGTCTGTGTTTTGTATCTGGGGGGGGGGGTCTGTGTTTTGTACCTGGGGGGGTCTGTGTTTTGTACCTGGGGGTCTGTGTTTTGTACCCGGGGGTCTGTGTTTTGTACCTGGGGGTCTGTGTTTTGTACCTGGGGGTCTGTATTTTGTACCTGGGGGGATCTGTGTTTTGTACCTGGGGGGGGGGTCTGTGTTTTGTACCTAGGGGGTCTGTCTGTCTGTGTTTTGTACCTGGGGGGGGGTCTATGTTTTGTACCGGGGGGGGGGGGGACTGCATATTTAAGCGATTTCCATACGTCAGTGATCAGTTTTCACTCCTGCAGGTATGTGAAGAACTGCATCCCCGATTGGCTGATTCACATGTCTTTTTACTTAAGAACGAATTCGATATTGACATTCCAATTCCAACCTAAGGTAGGGATGGCATAACGAAACGAAACGAAAGACATTTCAATTTCGTTTCGTTTTCATTAATTTAGTTTCGTTTTGTTTTTACCGTTATGATCAAATATTCGTTCCGTTTTTTAACAATCTATGAAATTTTCGTCTGTGGTCTGTGTTTTGTACCTGGGGGTGTCTGTGTTTTGTACCTGGGGGGTCTGTGTTTTGTACCTGGGGGGGGGGGGGGTCTGTGTTTTGTACCTGGGGGGGGGGGTCCTGTGTTTTGTACCTGGGGGGGGGTGTCTGTGTTTTGTACCTGGGGGGTCTGTGTTTTGTACCTGGGGGGTTTGTGTTTTGTACCTGGGGTGGTCTGTGTTTTGTACCTGGGGGGTCTGTGATTTGTACCTGGGGGGGGGGGGGGGGGGGGGTCTGTGTTTTGTACCTAGGGGGTCTGTCGGTCTGTGTTTTGTACCTGGGGGGGGGGGTCTGTGTTTTGTACCTAGGGGGGTCTGTGTTTTGTACCTGGGGGGTCTGGGGTCTTGGATCTGTGTTTTGTACGCAACCTTCAAAATACGTAGAATTGTGAATGAATATTACCGAATATATTTTAAATATCTTACTGTATATTGTGCATGAATATTAATTTGATGTTGTTTACCGTTATATAGATATAGGAAATAATAAATAATCACAAAAAGTTCAACTACGTCTGTCTGGCGACAAACTGAAAAATCAGAAAATACAGCTTTATTATTATTATAGCCAGTGGCAGATAGCTGTCTGGCTGTATACTGGTATACAGGTATAGGCCTATCCTATATCAGTATACTGGTATAGGCTGATAGGCCTACTGCTGTACTGGTATATCAATATACAGATATATATGGGGTGTTTGAAAAAGGTGGACTGGACACAGAAAACATGGACAATGGACAGACCAATCACGGGCGATTTGCGTCACACGGCATGTCCACCTTTTTCAGCTTTGTTGTCCACCTTTTTCAAATTTGAGTAACGTGGACTGGGTTGAGAAAGAACAGGCAATGAATTGACCAATCAGATTGATTTGCACATTACTGCATTATAGCAGCTCTGTCCACGGTTTTCAAAAAATTTCAGAAGGTTTTTATGGATTATTATTGTTATTATTATCTCATACTTACTGTGACCAACCGAAGTTGTCGAAATAGGCCTAGTTCAATAATATGGGGCGAGTCCTGGAGTCCCGGGCAAGCCACGAAGTCTGTGAGCTGAGCCTTAGCATCAATATTGGAACGTCAATATTCTAACTCATTACAGTATAAAGTTAATTATAATAACTACCTATTGTACTGAGAGGGAAATATAATAAGCTTTATTTACCGTTCATCCCGAGATCTGTTATTAAACGACCGACAGACCGAGCGCAGCGAGGGAGGTAAATAAGTCCCCATATTTTGGGAGTGGCGGTCCGAAACCCTAACTCAAAGTGGAAATTGAGGCCCAAAACCTCAATTAAAACTGTCATGTAACCCGAACCTTAAATATTTTGGATCCTAAATTCCACAAAATTTCTTAGATTACAGGATTAGAGCATCGGGCTGTCGGGACTTTAAGGTCATATAGGGTTAATAATGACAGTTTTAATTAGGGTTTGGGCCTGACCAACTAACTGACTAACCCAACCACAAAAATGAACCAATAAATCCAAGTTAAAGTGCTGTACGGTACGCTAGACCTACTATTATTATGCTGTAAGTCTATACTATAGGGGGGCAATCTGCGCGGGGGGGGTGGGGGGGTAGATACGCCTAGGACACCGACAGCATTCTTAATGCAGCTGCTTCCAGGTTCCAGCATGCCCATTATAGATAGATCTGTAGATAATTGAATCCTGAAAAAGGTGGACAGTCAAATCACTAATAAATAGCATTGCTTTAAATACGTTTCTGATTGGTCAGACTATTATCTATGTTTTTTGTGCATGTGTCCAGTCCACCTTTTTCAAACACACATCTTATTCCAAATTATGTAACTAAGAAAGCGAAACTTGAAAAAGGTGGACAGACCAATTGCTACAAACTGCTTTGCATAATACGTTTCTGATTGGTCTGTCTGTTGTTCATGTTTTCTGTGTCCAGTCCACCTTTTTCAAACACCCTATATATATTTATCTGTGGCGCAATCATACATCTCAACTTCTGAACTTAACCTACTCTGTAGCCTACTCAATTAGCCTAATATTTTAAACATTGCAGCATTGATATCACTCACTGCACTCCGCGGCTTCAGTGAAGATCAAGGCTAAATAAAGCTCCAAGTAACGATACAGACGCAATCATAGTGCTGTTGCTTTATTGTTACATCAATCAATCATGTCAGCCGTACCGGTTCCGGTGTGTAACAGAATTAAGAAAACGGGATTTACTTCCCCTCCAACAACCACAACCGAACCTTCATCTCCCGTTCCGCAGTGTAACTCTTACCAACGTTCCACACGTCGCTCAATCCTCTTCCTTATCCTCATATTCGGTTCTTCGTTGATCGGTATGGCCGCTGTTTATTCCACATTTCCGCAGCTAAAACCCGAGGAACAAGAAATTATCCGACTCCCTCGCAACATAAAGGACGCAAAGGATCTTGGGTTCGTGCTCTCCCAATACAAAGACGATTACTACATCCAGGTGCTCGCTGGTGTCTTTGTCACCTACATCTTCCTACAATCCTTCGCTATCCCCGGCTCTATTTTCCTCAGCATACTCAGCGGTTTCCTCTTCCCTTTCTCTCTCGCCCTCTTTCTCGTATGCAGCTGCTCTGCAATAGGCGCGTCCTTCTGCTACCTCATCTCTAGTTTAGTAACGCGCCCTCTCTTGCTCAAATATTTTCCGAGTATGACGGTTAAATGGTCCAACGAGGTGGACAAACAACGCGAACACATGCTCAACTACATAATATTCCTTAGAATAACCCCGATACTCCCCAACTGGTTTATCAATATGGTATCTCCGATAATCAATGTGCCGTGGTTCCCTTTCGCATTGGGAACTTTTATCGGCGTCGCTCCCCCCTCTTTCGTCGCAATACAAACCGGAACTACCTTACATAAACTCGCTACAACCAGCGACGCAGCCACCTGGACCTCGCTTATTATTCTTGCTATACTGGCTATCCTTTCGCTTCTTCCCGTTCTATTGAAAAAGTACATGAAAAAGCAGTTTAAAATTGAGTGAACCAAACTCTCTTTAAAAGTTTGTGGCTTTAAATTTTATTTATCTGGTGAAATTTAACTTATTATAGCAACTTACTCATTTGTTTTAGTTTATATTTGTTAACCCAAAACCACCTATATTACATTTTTGTTGTTTACCACTGTGCAGACTACTAATTTAACCCGAAATTATTTAAATCTATTTCCTCCTGTGTTTCCCACAGTCAGACAGTGTGCTAAACAAACCTTTTACGGTACATTTATTTACAACTCGAATACGATTCCCGTTTTCCTATTGGTTTGTACTGCGTGTGTCCGCAACCTCCTGACCTCGGGTATGCTATGTGCTGTCCAGCGGCTGTGGCAGGGAAATTCGTGGGGGTTGAACCACCTGATTTACGAAACATGTGTGGAGGGGTACAGAACTAGTGCGTAGGAATACGGAACTAATTGAGGCGTATGGAACTAGTGGCTTACTAAAATTAATTTATTTGCGGTATATGGCGGTATTTGGATGCTGGTAACGATTATCGAACTCAAATATAACATTCTAGAAAATTTCTGGTAATTTTGAATGTTCCTTCAGGGGCACGAAAAAAACAAGTATAGCAAATATGATAATGACAAATGACCAACAAATCAAACTGATTGTATGTCCTTATTGGATTTTGGGATGCTGATCACGAATATGGCACTATCGTTCCTAACTGTATCGTACCTTATGGATTTGGGCATTTTTGAACACTCTCTTGTTAAATTTTGTAGCTGAGTCGCACTGTTTAATTATGATGTACTGGAACATAGTGGAGCTTTATTGGAATTTTAAGGAGATTTCAAATATTTACGCGGTTTCGCAATATCACCTTTAGTTTTCGAGATATTGGGCTTTTTTTCACTACTTGCACTTTTCGTATATACCGGTACCATAACAAAATTTCAAAATTCCAGAGATTTGTCTAATTACGCCAATTTAATTCTTGTGGGGTTTTTAAGGTCGGTAAATCCGATGGTAACACTTTTAAAAAATCTGCCCCAAGTCGGCCTGTTATTTTTTACTGTTTTTTTTGCAATACTTGCACTTTTCGTTCTATTTCAAAATTTGAAAAGTGATGGCCAAACAGACAGACATACCGACACAAAGCCTAGATTCCACCAAACATAAAAATTGACATCGGAAATGAAATCTCCGACCCTTAAAACCCCATAACGAAATAATTGTTACTTACTGTCGCACATTATTTAACTGACATGCTTTCATATTCACAGACAATTTGCGCGGGAAGGTTCAAAAAATGACATTTTGTTTTTGTCATTTACTCCTAATTTCACATTTTGGTCACTTTTAGTCACTAAAAATGTATCTCCTCCTTCAATCTTTATCCGATTTGGCTAATTTTTTTTTTGTTTGAAAGCCCTGGGCCTCCTGGACAGATTCCTTAGTAGATGGATTTTTGAATTTCGCTCTAGTTCTCGAGAAAAGTTAGATTAAAGACTGTGTAGTCTATAAAAATGAAAATTTCATCGTGTCTCAAAAAGTCCAATAAAATTATTTTGAAAAAGAAATAGTATTTCAAAAAGATTGCCAAATCCGACTACCCCCCCCCCCCCCCCCCCCCCCCCAATAAATATAAAGATGTATGGTTATTTATTGATTAGAAATTAAATAGTTTATATAATGTAAATATGTAGGCTAATATTCGCTCATGCAGGCTCATACCTCCCCCCATGTTAGTGAATGGGGAAGGATTTTCTTCCATATTGTAGACTTTAACGCAATTATAATTATTGAAGTACAGTTAGCTGAGGTTGCAAGTAAATTCAATAGCTGGGGGGGGGGGGGGGGGGGGGGGGGGGGGGGGGGGCGTTTTCTGTTGTGAACTGGTCATGACATTAATTTTGCTTTCTCCATGGCTGCATATGGGGAGAGGTTTATTGGTTTGGCATTCAGATTCCAATCAGCCAATCAGATTTCTACGATTGCTAAAATGTTGTGGAAATGAAAATTTTTTCGACAAGATTACTCCCAGGATTTTACGCAATAAACAAATGCCGTTACAGATTACTACTAACTGTTCCCGCTTTAAAGCTTTTATGTTGCCGTTAATTCCTTAACGCCGATGTAAGTTCGAGAGGGTTTGCGATCTCAGCGATACTAGCCGCCGGGGGTGGTTGGATAATCCAGGAAAAATGAAAAAGAACGATTTGGGTTCAATCATCAATTTATTCTAACTGATCTTGTTATCCTAACGCTTTTAACACTGATTCCAAAAAATATATGTACTCCCCACTACGCCAATATAAATAGAATATACACAATAAATGATTTTGTTACATTATGTCAACTTAACAGCGTTCTGGTGAATTACTCGTAACGTAACTCGTAACAAAGTACTACTTTGCAGCGTTGCGGCCTGTAGGACGGAACGCTGCAAAGTAATCAATGACATGGAAACAACTTCAATTACCGTATTCCAGAATGTATTATTTCCATTTATATTAATGCGTACTGCTTTATTCAATAAAGCAGCACGTCAAGTGAATAATGCGTGCGTCCAGTTTGAAGTGACGGGACTAGCTACTGCATGTAAATAATTGTTTAACGTGTAGGCCTACTGTAATCCATTATGGCGAAACATCCAATAGAAGAAGACACTTTAGAGAAAATGACCAAAGAAAATGGCGACAGTGTTCTGAACGGACACAGACAGTGACTAAGTTTGCTTCAGTCGACTTTAGTCAAGATGGATTACTGATTTATCACATCCATGCAGGAGATAACTTCCAATAAACTTTAATTAGATTTAAATGTATAATTAATACTGTCTACCTGTTGCACACGCACACGGGGCTGGCAGAGTGCGAGGGGGCATTACATGGTAAGACATCATGTATACCCAAGGACGACCAGGGGTCATCGAGGGCCTTAATGCCAGCGCACATATTAAGGGGGAGGCCAGCAGAGGTAGCATGTAAGAGTAAGGATGACATCAGGGGCGGCATTATACCGCCAAACGACAAGTTGGAGGATGGCACTTTGCCGCCAGGGGACGACCACGAGGATATCAGTAATACAGAGAGTAGACGTCACTTTCCAGATTTAAGGACAGGAGAAAAGGGAAGGTCAATTCTAAGAGAGTTGGAATTGACAAGAAGAGTGGGGCGAAGAATTGGAGGACCTACAGGGGGGCAGTGGGAGAGTTGCCTGCTGGAAGAATCACCCTTAGGTCGCTGAGTCGTCCAATAAGTTGGACTGAGGGGGGGCGAAGATGGAAGAGTTAGATCCGTAGAAGTACGGATAGAAATGTTGCCTGCTAGAAGGGGCACCATAGAGTTTAGTCGTCCAAATGTTGGACTGAGGGGGGTGGGATTGAGGACGAGACGCCCTTCCCACAAAAATATAAAAATATAAAAAAAATAAAATAATAGAAAGAAAGTTAGAAGGTTAGACAGAGAAAGGAAAGTAATAGTAGATAATACGTCGTAGTAAGTAAGTAGGCAGATAGAAGTTAGTAAGAGTTAGTAGTAAGAGGGTACGTAGTACCCTTAGAGGAGTTAGTTAGTAGTAAGAGGGTACGTAGTACCGTTAGAGGAGTTAGTTAGTAGTAAGAGGGTACGTGTAGTACCGTTAGTAAGAGTTAGTAGTAAGAGGGTACGTAGTACCGTTAGAGGAGTTAGTTAGTAGTAAGAGGGTACGTGTAGTACCGTTAGTAAGAGTTAGTAGTAAGAGGGTACGTGTAGTACCGTTAGTAAGAGTTAGTAGTAAGAGGGTACGTAGTACCGTTAGAGGAGTTAGTTAGTAGTAAGAGGGTACGTGTAGTACCGTTAGAGGAGTTAGTAAGAGTTAGTAGTAAGAGGGTACGTAGTACCGTTAGTGGAGTTAGTAGAGTTGCAAGAGGGTACATAGTACCGTTGGTTAGTAAGAGTTAGAGAGCTAGTAAGAGTTAGAGAATTAGTAGAGTTAGTAGTGAGAAGTGAGAGGGGGGCACGTGGGTACAGCAAGACAGACTGTGTAGGCCGCACGGGACATACAGTACTAATGTACTGCACAGCCCGTAGAGTAGGTCAGAATGTTTGATACAGGGCCAGGAGGTTTACCTGGTGCAGACTAGCACAGTAAGAAATAGCTAGTCCATCCTGTATACAAACCATAGGGGTTATTTAAAACAAAATAATCCATTATAAGTATTGATAGCACAGTAATAGAGTTAAAATTAATATTAAAAAATTAAAATTCAACAAAATTATAGTAACAGAAGGCGGAAAGTTCTAGAACATAATAAAAGTAACTGACAGATTTAGGGAATTTATGGAAATTTAGTATTTTAGGGGGTAAAATAAGCAAATATAACATAAAACCTAGTGTTCTGAGAGAGATAGGCCATTATCGGACCATACAGACCATCCTAACTACATCACCTATATGGGCCAGCTAATGGGGCTCGTCTGCCACAAGCCGATGGACTGGGGAAAATTCAGGGAGGAGTACGGAGCGGAGTTGGCGAACTCGCTGAAGTGGGGAGCGAGGCCGGGGAAACAGGAGGTGTATCAATCCCGGAGAGGAGCGATAAAGATATATCAGAAGCGATATATCCTGCAGGAGGATTGGATAATGATAGGTTTGCTAAACCTATTCATGGCCGTGGTTATCGGAAGAGAGCCAACGGCGTTTCTGCTGTCGGGATCACCCCTGAACTACAGAAGAGCCTTCAAAGTGGCCTTCGAGGGTCTGGCAGACCACCCGGGGCTGAAGGGCGAGTCGGTATACTACAACTGCCGATATCTTGTAGACAGGGAGGTAGATACACCATATCAGAGGTGGGAGAAGCTGGAAGCGGATGGACGAGAGGAGAAGCGATTGGAAAAAATCGCTAGACGAGAAAGGAGGGAGGCAGACGAAAGAGAGGTGGAAGCTAGAGGAGAGGGCTACGGGTTCGAGGCCCAAGCCTTGGACGATTTGCAGTGGGCATCAGGGAGCTCGGGCGAGTCTCTGGGGCGAGAGTTGGGATGGATGGGAGGATCGCCGAAACAGTCAACATCGGGATTACAGGCGACGCCCATGCCAGCGGACGCCGAGGGTGATTTCGCGAAGAAAAGACCAGGGGAACTGGAAGGATGGAAAGTCACGGGCGAGAGCCAAGGTGGGAAGGGACACAGTGGGTCTACCGGGCTACCGGGTTTGGATCTACTCCCAGCGGAGGACGAGGATGACGACGAGTTCGGGGAGATACCGCCCATCGAGAGGATTGGCCACTCAGACAGGGACTGGGTTGGCGGGAGAGTGGTGACGGCCAGCGGGGCGATGGCCTTCTGGGATAAACCCGGCAAGCGGGCCTGGGTGCATGAGGACCCGGCGATGGATTTCGCGGGGAGCACCATCAGGTTGGGCGAACAACCGGGAACGGCACCACGGGTAGTGTTCGGAGAGACGATGCCGAGGCGAGACGAGGACATAGATATGGACAGAGACGTTAACATCCAGAAGTTTGCTTACCAGTGGCTCCATAGACCGAGGAGGTCGCTTGGGGCAAAGGACGACTTGGGGTGGGACACGTTGGTACTCGGCTGCGATTACTGCGGGAGGCTTACTCACCAGGAAAGGAGCTGCTTGTATCGATTCCAGAAGGGGACGAGCTGCCTCTACTGCCGCGAGTCGAGTCACAGGATGGGGGCGTGTCCACGGTTGCACAACCGGTGTTCTAAGTGCAACTTCCGAGGGCACTATGGACGCCAGTGCGACTGGATGGACGATGAGGAGAAGTTTAAGATCTTCGAGGAGTGGGCCAATGTCGGCGTCATGACGCGGCAGCGAATGAAGGCCCAGGAATTCCGGTGGGGTTTCTTTAATATTAACCAGGAGGCCCACCTGGAAATCATCAAACGGAGGCTTCCGTTTACTTATCAAGAAGTATCAACGGCGGCATCGTACGCTGGAGTGATGATACACTACACAGAGGTATTTAGATAGATGGGCTCCAGAGAACCGGGGAGAGTTCAGAGATTTCCTGGCGGAGCATGTGCCGCGGGCCATGAAGGTGATCTTATGGGACGCCACTAGGGGAAAGCAGCAGGGGCATTCGGAGGGGCCGCCGGCGAAGCGATACCGGGAGCTAATAACACCAGCGCCCAAGGAATCAACCACGGGAATCAGTAGGGAAGTAACGGCAAGGATGAGGAACCTTAAGGAGGACAAGAACAAGGGAGCGGCGACAACCAGGAAGCGACCGAGACAGGACGACGACAGAGGGAAGGAACTGAGATGGTTCCCAAAGGCAGGAGGTGCGAACTAGAACTTGGAAGAGGAGATGTGGGGATGCGTGGAAGGCACCACATGCGAAGTAATACGAACTTCTAAGTGCAAATTTAATAAAAGTGCAATTAGTATGTATGTATGTAGTAATCAATAGAATATAATCCAATATAATCAAAGTAAGTTGTATAGTCATGTAACCTTTTTCCAACTAGCTACTGGGACTGGGGACCAATTGACTATGACAGGACGAGACACTAGACGACTCACACTTCTTGAGTGCGACGGCGCGAAAGGGGAGGGTGAGGTTCGTCAGGAGTGAGTGGAGCGGAACGAGTAGGGGTTGAGTACAGGAACGCCGGGGAGATAGTGAGAGGTGGTGTTGACGCATGTGGAGAGAATACGGGTGCAATTCAAATGTGGGGGGGGGGGGGGGGGGTAAGAGGCAGAGTGAGGGACAAAGAGGTCCGAGAGTAGAGAGAAATTAGAGTCCGTTTAGAGTAGAGTGGAGATTTAAAATTGTGTGAGAGGAGTCCACAATTGTCTCGAACCGAGACACCAGATGTCTTGGAGCAACATAGGTCGGGGTTGCACCAAGAGGGGGTAGCAACATCATCCCGAGAGGGCGCGGCCTGGAAAGCCGACTCCAAGAAAAGAACTCCACCACACACCCGATAGTAGATCGGGTTCCAGCGGAATTGAAGCGCACTTAAGGGTGATGCTATCTTCTCACCGGGAAGATAGCATGGGGGGGGGAGTGTCAAGTGTGGGGCAAGTTGGGAAGTGGCACCTTTTCAGCAATGTCGGAGGTGCGAGATTGGTAACTACCAATCTCGTACCACAACCAATAACGGGGATAACACGAACCCCAAAAGCCACACAAAGGGAGGTTAGAGGTCAAACCACCTCGGGAAGGGAAAATAACCAACAGGGGCCAACAGAGGGGGAAGCACTCCCAAAGAGGTGAAAGGCGTGAAGTAGGTTATCAGCCAATAGGAGCGGGGGAAAGCATCCACTGGACAAAGGCCACAATAGTGTAGGAATGATTACATATATATTGTCAATGTGTAACATTACCGGTTCAGTTACTCAGTCATCAGTTCAGTGCAGACCGGTGATATCTATACCGTCACCGTCACCAATACATATTTACCGGTACAGCATCCATAATACATCAATGCTGCCTAACTGTAACTCTTACTGTGCTATCATATATATATTCATTATCTAATATCAAGAAACATCAACTAACTCTTATCGTTTTACTGCAACGGCCTCGGCCTAGATATCACCCAAAGGTAAACACTACTACTACTACTAGGATCGGCATGCTGCATTGCAGCTGCATTTTTAAGAATGCTGTGCCGGCTTGTCAACAAAATTGCACCGCCACAACTCCCTATCACCCATGACATTTGCTAGATCATCCGCATCTTTAAGGCCAGTGTCCTTTAAGATGCGTCTCAAGAAAGTCATGGGCTGTCCACCATGCTTATTCACTCCATGAGGCTGCCAAAGTACAGGTCAAGGTAAACACGGTGACGCGTAATAAATAAATCCAGTCGGGATCCCTTGATCCCGTCACATATCGATGGTGTTTTATCATAACGACTCAAATGTCACTCTCAAGGTTGTTCGACCTCGTTCCACTGAGGTTGATATAGATCAACCAGGTACCTCGACCGGCGGATACACCGACCGTAATCCTAAACCTTCTGATGCAATTGTATTGCACCCTTCAGCCAGGAGTTATAGCCCTCCTAGTAAAGTGGCTCGCCCCAAAGAGAAAAGGACTCTTGCTAGCCTCAAAAAACTGCGTAAACGCTGTCCTCGCAAGAAAGACTAACTGTTTAGAGTATTTTTATATTTTAGAAACTGTGATTTTTTATATTTTATAGAATTAAATCCCATTTTCTGGGAGCGGTGTAAAGGCTTTTGCGGAATTAGCTAGTCATTTTCCCCGCAAAGTACTCTGTAGGTGTTTTAGCGGACATAAAAGCCGTTTCCTTACTGTACCGGTGTTTTAGTGGACATAAAAAGCCATTTCTTCTGTATGTGTACTTTAGCGGACATAACTAGCGATTTGATGTCGCAATACGCCAAAATACTCTTGATACAGTTTAGTTTAGATGACGACATCTATCAGCTGATATGTCCACGTGTAACTTTTTCTTTGTTCTTTGTTCGGTCGACCAATCAGAGCGGTTTTCACTCTGTGTTGGACAGTGCATATAGAAACTCACGCAATTCAGTCAGTGTGTATTTTTCCTAAGCCTAGAACACTGGCTGTGGAATTATTCTGTGTTTCAGACTTTAGCCAAACATTAGAATGGCTTTGATCATAGAAACGTATAACTGTTATTCTATCTACCACTTATCATATCATAACTATACGTACCTTTCACCGCATTATTTTACTGCTATTTACTGTCTGTTATTAATTGTATCAGTTGATGGAATATTGTTATATTTGGAGAATATCGATAAATAATCAGAAAACCCCAATCTTCTTGATATACTGAAGGTTAGAGAGACCGGTTACATATAGCAATTGCGACTTACATTAAAGTGGTTTTGGAGTGAATCTAATGCTATTTCATAGGCCCTACATGTGTCGGTTGCTGTTCTCTTTATATGTGACTAAAATTAGTGAAGGTCGGCAGATCAGTGTGCAGCAGTGTGCGGTAGTGTGCATGAGTGTGATAGATAACAAAGCATCTCCTAAAGAATGCGCTTTATACGTGAATCATTAGCCATCCCGTTGTGTTTAGTGTAAGTCATAACTCTGTTTACATACTTAGAGCGCCACGTCCTAAAGGAACTGTTAATATTTCCCGAAAGTGAATAATATTTGTCAGAGATTATATATTAACGATCAATCGAATAATACAGTAGGCCTACACCGCAATAAGGTCAGAGCTTCCGAATCCAGTCTCCCGGGTAAATCCAGCGGGTGAATGGTCGCGCATAGGCTGGCTTCGGCTAATGTAGTTTTATGTGTATCAAATACTCGTCATAGGCTAAAGTCGATTCATAACCTAGAAGACACCTAAATTTGGCAGGTTAAACTGCTAAAGGTCTAAAAGCGCGAACAATATGTTTATTCAAATATGTAAGTGTAATATCGTAATTGCGATTATTTATTTTGCAATGAGAAATAGATCATGCAAAAACATGTGCCGTCAAAAAGAATTTTTTTTATTTAAACACTAATACTGTATTACATGAAGTAGTTTAGATGTACCCAATGGGAGAATGTCCGTCGTAGAATAACTCCTCAATTGGCATCCACAAATGGCCGGAAATACGTTGATCTTCTCCTTCAACGTGTTCCTGGAACTCACCGATTTCGGCCCACCATTTCTGCGTCTCAGGATCAGCAGCTATAGCCTTACTATCTGCCAATTCGTCGTCACCAATATACTCATTATATGAAAAGAGCAGATTATTCACTTTATCGTAATGAATTGAGAAATTCCTGAAATTGAACTTATGCATGCAATATTGTACCACAGGCCACACCTTGGCTTGGTGAGTTTTATAAGCTTCGTAGCTGCCGGGTTTTAGTTTTATGACAGCAGCGTATCTCTTAGGAGGTCGTGACAGATTCTTTTTACTCATCGCACACCCCATTGTATAATTGCACAAGAAGACAATGTTATATTCACACCAGAGTTTGAAAATATTAGTGCAATATTAAATAACTATCATAACATTATTGAAATAAGTTTGTAGAATATAGTAAAAGAACTACATTCAAATATTCTAGAATTAAGATTGGATTATAGTATCCAGGCAGTTTAACCTGCAAATTTTTATCTCATTTTCCAATGAGATAGTTTATTGTTGTGGTACTAGCAAGGAAAGCGAGCTTATGAACATATTAGGTATTACTTTAACATTTTTAAGAGGTGATAATTTGCATTATTCGGTATTATTTATATACACAAAACAAGTTATAACTTCAAATTAAAATCAGGAAAAATTTTGTTAATAATTTTGATATTAATCTTCTTATGAAAAATCTGGTACCTACTAATAGCGGGTGCCCCTTAATAAGACTATCTAATTAACTTAAGACTGTCTTACTAAAACGAGCCCATAGGAGAGATTAACAAGGAACTATACAAAACCTTCTTGTCGAAGGGCGTTCTATGGGCGTTCTATGGGCGTTCTAAGGGCGTTCGAGGAGGCAGCTGCTTTTAAAAGGGGGCACACAGAACACAATACTGCGTACCTCACTACTGTGTACCTCACTACTCTATTCCATTCTACTTAGTTCTTATTTACGTAACTTTCTAAACAGTTTCTTTCGCTTTTGACGAGTCACCATGGGATTCACCATGTATCAGGAGTGACTGGGTTTCGATCCGTGCAACCACCAGTCTAGGTACGTGGTAGACTAGGGCCAACAACCATCCTCCGCCCCAGGACACCAGGCGATCGAGTCCGGTAACTGGACTACAAACCAATCAATCTCCCATAGAGCCACTGGGCAGCGCAGGATCGAAAGCATGCCTTCTACTTTTTCTCATAAGAATAACGTCTCTTACTATCCTGCTCACCAAGTCGGCGCGGATATCTGGCGGCTCGACTAGTTCACTGTCTACTCGAGCAAGCTTGGCAAAGAGTTTATCTCCGAACTTAGGAACCGTGGAGGGATCGTAGAGAATGGGTCTGTCACGAGTACTGAGCTTCAGGTTGCACCAAAGCTGCTTCTTCTCTTTAGTCCAGTTCAGTCTGCTTCTCCTCTTGCTGATATTCCGCGCTACGCTGTTCACGTCTTTCCCATACAAGATCGCGCATGGAATAAACATATCCACGCTCGTTATCGAGTTCTAAATTCTCGATTTCTCTATCGAACTGAGGTACGATGGGATCTTTTACCGCTTGTACATCCAGTTGTAACTTACGCTTTTTCTTTTCATCATAAGTTCCTTTGCCGATCTTTGATCGAATCGCTTCCAGCGCATTCTTTACGATACTATTCTCGATCTCTGTAGATTGTTGTTAGTTAACTAATAATTAGATAACTAATAATAGGTAACTAATAATTAGATAACTAATAATAGGTAACATTAATTAGTTCTAATAATTAGGTAACTAATAAAGGTAACTAATAATTTGGTAACTAATAATTAGGTAACTAATAATAGGTAACTATTACTTAGGTCACTAATAATAGGTAACTAATAATTACGTAACTAATAATAGGTAACTAATAATTAGGTAACTAAGAATTAGGTAACAATAATCAACAATTAACAAATCAAAATATGGTAATGAGACTTCTCCAGAAGAAATACTCGCTGGGTCGTCGCCTGGGTCAACCATTAGCCTACCGCGTCCCTCAGTGGTACACCAGGATGGAGTCAAAAAATCGGATTCTAGTACATAGGATAGAGAAGAAATAAGAAACAAATGAGTCCTTTAAACAGGTCTGTCTGGCTGGAATCCCCAACAATAAAAAATAAATGTTTGCAATTTATGCGGCATTTTTGTAGAAAATTGTATAAAAAATTGTTTGTGAAGTGCGGTTAAACGTGCTGTGGCGGGGGTGGGGAAGTTCAATAATCGTTCAAAATCCTTGATATAATTTAGGAACTTGTTCTAGTCATAAAAAGTACAGGATTTTAGTAAAAAAAATTTTGTGTCAATAATGTTCACCAGTGCATAACTGCGCAAAAACAAATGCAATTGGATTGAGCTTTAACATACATCTATTATATACTGTAGTTTATTTATCTTTAGAGAGAACTACTCAAGAAACAAAATTGTTATTTTAATGTTACGTTAAATCTTACAGCATACATGAGTTACTGTGGGTCAAAGCAAATATATATGTTAAATTTAATTACGAAAGTTTAAGTAGTTTATAAGAAGTATGTTATGATTTCATCAATGATTGACTGACCTTTTACGGAAATTACCGGTACCGAATGACAGATTGAGTGATTTTGACCAAACTTCAGATTCTTTTTAAACATTTGACGGACTACATGCGTACCAAGTTTGGTTTAATTTCATCAAGGAATAACCAAGCTACTAGCGATCAAAAATTTACGACGACAAAGAACGATGACAGACAATGACGACAGACAACTCGTTATGCTAAGGCTTCGCTCACTTCGTGGCTCGCTCCACATTACATAATTTTATTTCATGAACGCAATTAGTAAACAAAATTAAATTTTGTAAACATTTTACAAAATAAAGAGATCAATTGGGCAAGAGAGGCTGGATCTTATGGGAGCCCTATTGTATAATATCGACTACATTATAGTATATTATTTTCTCTCTTGGTTGTTGCCTGTATGTAAAGCTAGTTAGGAGGGTGCCGCACTCAAGGATGCCAATACTCCGTAACTATCCAACTCATTTATTTTATTCCCCAAGCAGAAGCCAGGCCCCCACATCCAGTTACGAAATTTTTTTCTGACTATGCGTGAGTGACCACTTTATCAGCAAACTCTCGCATTATAAATGTGTAGTAATATATTTGCTGGTATATACATAATATATTAATATTCAATCAATAATATAATAAATAAATCAAATTAAATAACCAAGTAAGATACCGTACATAATAATGGTTTCCTATTTTACGGTTAAGTTAAATGAATAAAATATATAGAAAATGTAAAATTACCTCGAGAAAATGTTCTAACTTGAACATATATTTATTACAATAGCACATGCTGATTCAATGTGAATTTGCGATTTTATTAAATTCAAAATCGACATAATTTATTTATGTTCTAGAATGAAAACAACATTTGACAATTATAAACACTTTTGTGGAAAATAAATGCAATAAAATTCTAAAAGAAACTTTGCTGTCGGTGAACAATGGTAAACGCAAAATTTTTGCAGTTAATTTGTTAGTACCAGTAATTTAGAACAACCGCGTAGATAATATCAAAAATATATGATTGTCAATAATACTTTCAGGGTCAAGAAAACAAAACAGTGGCCGAATCATATATATGAGAAAAATAGATAAAAATCGCCAACAAGATAAACCCAAAGACCATGATGTACCGGTATTGTTCTCAAATCTCGTAGTAGATAGTTTAATCAAAGAACAGATCGCGTAGATTTGTTTAATTAACCCAACACTAGCCTACTAGGGATTGATGTAAGACCCAGAGACAGGGGGGGGAAACTCGACGCAATAGCCGCCATGGCGAATTAATATCCCGCCTCAATGTTAAATTCTCAATTTAGGCAAAGGAGCAGGTTATAGTGGCACGTTATTTTAACCAAAACAATAAACTAATCACAATAGAACAGGTTACAGTTTTATTTTTGAGAGTAATCAGCTGTTATTTGCGTCGAATTTCCCCTGGAGAGGGATGGATTTTTATTGCGTCAAGTCCCCCCCCCCCCCCTTATCTGAAGACCCATGACCAAAAAGTAAGAATACGACATGTCATGTCGAATAGACATGTGACGACAAGTCATGTCTATAATAGACATTGTAGCCTATAATAGACATTGTAGCCTATAATAGACATTGTAGCCTATAATAGACATTGTAGCCTATAATAGACATTGTAGCCTATAATAGACATTGTAGCCTATAATAGACATTGTCTATAGAACTAACCCTTCCGTAATTAATTAATGTTATAATTTACATTGACAATCAGATTGCAAACCAAAATGAACAAATATACACAGGTTATCTCGCTTTAATTAAAATTATATTTTTACTAACTGTACCGGTTTGTTAAAAACAACCTGCAACTAAACAATGATGTCTTACAAATGATATGCCATCCCATGTTATTCGGATGTCGGCAAAGATAGCTTGTTTACCTGACATGGTTCAACGACCACTTAAGAAGCTCAAGGTCTGCGGGCGAAATAGTAAATTATACTGTAACACAACATTAAGAGTTAAAATTGTAGTAAATAATAACGCAAGCACAATAATTAGTTGTATATAAAGTAATAAAATCTGATTTCTACATCGGTTAAACCGTATTTTATAAAATAAAATTATTGTTCTTTACTTTACAAGCTAAAAACCATTGCAATAATGTAGGACTCCACCATAGTTAGTTATTCACATAACAAACAAATGGGTTTAATATTAATTAGTTTCCCTCGAATTTATTCCATGGCGCACGAGTATGAAAAATATCGGTCCACTTCAGGAATTCGATTCTGTAACTTCGAGATGGAATTATCAAAACGAATAATGAATAATTCCTTAGATATGGAATGAGGCCATTACTGAAACTATTATTGTGAATAATAAAATGGTCTTCACTGCATTTCCATTTCCAAGCCTACCCTGCGTTACACCCTAGTGAGATAACAATTCCAACTTAAAGACCACAGGCTTATTAGCACGAGCCATTGATTGGCTGACAGTTTGTTGCTGTGGTTACAGTTCCATGTCCCACACTGCATTACATTATTATTGGAATTGGCGTTAGCATTAGGTTGGATAACTTCTATATTATCCCGTGTAGATGGTCGCATCTTCATTACTGCAAATTAATTAAGTTGAGATTAATTATTATATTATTAGGTCGCTTTAACCAGCGTACATGAGTTTGAGCTTAGATGTAATCTGAATCTGTTGGTACTAACATCTGATGCGTAACACGTCGACAAAGTATAGATTAACAACCGTGTGCGTAAAGGTTTTCCTGTTCTTTGATTCGCCCCGCATAGCAATTACAAAAACAGGGATAAAAATTCATTCGAGAAGATTTGAAACAAGCTAATTTTATGTTGTGCACATGAAATGTTTTATTAAAAAATATTATTGTTTAATAGGCAAAATTTCGATGGCATTAAATATATATTTCGCAATTAATAACCACGAACGCAATTATTACAGTTTTAGGTGACTAAAATTATTTCTGAAACAAATCGCTTTCCATACATTTTGTTTAAATATCGCACTGAAATAAAAAAAAACTTTTTTTTTATATTTTTAATTAACTTAATATTTTATATAATTATAATTGTTACTTTTTATAACTTACACGTCCAGAAAGACTTTTTAGCAGTTGGGCTGACTCCCTGGGAGTTTTTCGACGTAACTTCTACTAGATACTCAGAGCCTGGTTTCAGTTCCATTCCACAGATAGTTCGCAACCTGATATAAATAAACAGTAATTATGTAACACGAGAAATCAATAATTATAACGCCATCTCTGTAATGGTACGGATATGTATTACTTTTGTAACGAAGTCACACCGGCCAACCTGTAATCTATAAAAGGACAGACCTTTCCGTCTGATTTCGCAGCGAGGTTAAAAACGTGCGTAAACTACTTTTTCAAGTTAAAATGTTGTATCGAGTAACTTACTGTAGATTTCAACTTGCGATTAAAAGATTTACAGTTCCCCACCTACCTGTGACGTTGTTCCTCTCTGAAAGTTCGACTAGCGGCGTATTGGAAGTAACAGTCGGTACAGGATTCGGTGCTGCCGTTAACCCAACGCTGACAAGTGTCGCTCAAACTACGTGGATTCGATTTCTATAAATAAAATTTGGTAATGGGAATTCTAGTTAAATTATAATCTCTATACTAGAAAGCCAATAAGCTGGCTTTAAACGAACCTGCCCCTCAAACCAGTAAGTACCCTGAGTGAGCGAAAATGAAAACACGAAAATTGGCATCAACTCAACGATAGAAATACCAGCTGCTGGTACTCATGAGGGCCTAGTAAACTACTACTATTTATTGAATGGATAGGCCCAAACTGCAGAGAAGTATATTACTTGCATCACATCAACATCAGCATTACATCAACAACTGTTAGTTTGTATAATATATCACCCCGGCAGCTGAATAGATCTCCCCAGTGAATCCTATGGGAATATCTATAAGGTTACTACTACTCACTGCTATGTTAGGTGGGAGGCCAGCTGATTGAAATGTAAGCACCGTTCAAATTTTTATAGGTTGATGATAATGAATGAGCAGGGACCCAACTAACACTAAGTTTGTCTATGGACGGTCTCCTTATGGCCAGCTTGCTGGCTTTTCTAGTTGATTCATATTATTCTGCAATTATTATAATTTACTATTTTAGATGAATTAGTGAGTTTTTTTTGCCGGACTAACAAATTTTGGCGACGTTCTGTGCGAGATTGGCGATATTTGAAAAGATTCTGAGGCTCAAATATGTTGCTCAAATGACTGAATAGCCCAAATAAAAAAGTTGGTGCATACTCGGCGAATTGGAATCGGTGAAATTCGACTTTAAATTTTCAAACCCGCTATTTTTCAGTGACCCCGTGATCGAAACGCCACGAGCAACCAAAATTTATGTAGAGTTTGTAATTAAACTTTTTGCATACCTGCTTGAGTTTTTGAGATATTTGATGGTTTATACATACACACACATATAATCACATCGTGTTTATGAACCGCTCAACGCTTGACAAGAACTACCCTGATCAGCAATGAATAGCTTACAGTTCAAATTCGAGCCGTTTGTTTCATTAGCGTAGTTAGTTACTATGTTTTAGACATGTACCGAGTCACATACTGTTTGCGCTTAGATTTGTGTTAGTGATACTTACTTTGACAATCTTAATAATGAAGACGTCAACATGTATTTCTGGAGGGACTACAACCCACTCGAGTAGGTAGGAGTTTACTGAGTCGGAAACGTTGCGTGAAAGTATGTAAGGTTGAACCGGTCTCCCTGCAAAATATATAACAAAATAAATGTACGGATAATTTACACAATGAGTATTCGCAGGATATTTGGGAGAAGGAGTGCGTGTGATGGCCGTTAGTGGTCTGTTAGATCCGGGCCCAGTATTCTTGAGTAGATCCAAAGATCCGGAGATGGACGAATTAATGGAAATGTTTGAGCAATTATTATTTACCAGACGCGGACATTAAGTCAACTAACCATGAATCTCATAAGATACAGTCCCAGAGCCAATGGAGTTAGTCGCGTTGCAAATAAACTCATTCGAATGGTTTATCTTTTTGTTTGTTAAGCTTGACATGTTGTAGTCGTCCCTGGCAACGACACTAAACACCGTCAACGTGGAAGTAATAAATGTGTTGGCGACCCGGTTACTTTTAGCTTGGTACCTACACAAGAGGCAATACAAACTCGTTACTTTTAGCTTGGTACCTACACAAGAGGCAATAAAAACTCGTTACTTTTAGCTTGGTACCTACACAAGAGGCAATAAAAACTCGTTACTTTTAGCTTGGTACCTACACAAGAGGCAATAAAAACTCGTTACTTTTAGCTTGGTACCTACACAAGAGGCAATACAAACTCGTTACTTTTAGCTTGGTACCTGCACAAGAGGCAATAAAAACTCGTTACTTTTAGCTTGGTACCTACACAAGAGGCAATAAAAACTCGTTACTTTTAGCTTGGTACCTACACAAGAGGCAATACAAACTCGTTACTCTTAGCTTGGTACCTACACAAGAGGCAATAAAAACTTGTTACTTTTAGCTTGGTACCTACACAAGAGGCAATAAAAACTCGTTACTTTTAGCTTGGTACCTACACAAGAGGCAATACAAACTCGTTACTTTTAGCTTGGTACCTGCACAAGAGGCAATAAAAACTCGTTACTTTTAGCTTGGTACCTACACAAGAGGCAATACAAACTCGTTACTTTTAGCTTGGTACCTGCACAAGAGGCAATAAAAACTCGTTACTTTTAGCTTGGTACCTACACAAGAGGCAATACAAACTCGTTACTTTTAGCTTGGTACCTACACAAGAGGCAATACAAACTCGTTACTTTTAGCTTGGTACCTACACAAGAGGCAATAAAACTCGTTACTTTTACCTTGGTACCTACACAAGAGGCAATATAAACTCGTTACTTTTAGTTTGGTACCTACACAAGAGGCAATAAAAAACTCGTTACTTTTAGCTTGGTACCTACACAAGAGGCAATAAAACTCGTTACTTTTACCTTGGTACCTACACAAGAGGCAATATAAACTCGTTACTTTTAGTTTGGTACCTACACAAGAGGCAATACAATCTCGTTACTTTTAGCTTGGTACCTACACAAGAAACAATACAAACTCGTTACTTTTAGCTTGGTACCTACACAAGAGGCAATAAAAACTCGTTACTTTTAGCTTGGTACCTACACAAGAGGCAATAAAAACTCGTTACTTTTACCTTGGTACCTACACAAGAGGCAATATAAACTCGTTACTTTTAGTTTGGTACCTACACAAGAGGCAATAAAAAACTCGTTACTTTTAGCTTGGTACCTACACAAGAGACAATACAAACTCGTTACTTTTACCTTGGTACCTACACAAGAGACAATACAAACTCGTTACTTTTAGCTTGGTACCTACACAAGAGGCAATAAAACTCGTTACTTCTAGCTCGTGGTAAACTTTTTGGTAGGTACCTAGTTCAGTAGTACCTGTGGGTCATGATTAAGATAATAATTGGTGATATCTTTAATAAAGTTGCATTTTAACAGCTCAAAACGATTAGTTATGGCTTTTAACAGTAAAGTCTACGCTTTGGCTTATTTTAAAAACTAAGATGTTTTATAACCTTTAATGGGTTTGGATGTTTGAAGTTATTCCTGAGTGAGTAATTACAGGGAAAAGTTGAAGATACAAAGAGTGACAGGTTGACAAGATGAGCTATATCTGAGTACCCCACTAGGGACTTTACAACATTGCCAATTTCACTAATTGGCTTCGTGGTCACTTTGGAATAGTTTCGCTTCAATTGTTCCCTCCTGAAATACTCTCAGTTAATCATGTAACATGGTAATAGTAATCTACATGACAAATCCATAGGTTGTATTGCCTTATCAAAAGTTAAGTGAATTCGAAAAAAAATCCCCTAATACTGTCATACCATAAATATTAGTGCCGACTGAATTCAAATACAACATTCGCATATAGAAATATTCGGTAGTTAGTATAATAACATACTCAAAATATCCATAACAAATAATATATACATCATGAGGAAAAATATTTGTATAGATTTTTTAGATATAACATTCGATTTGGGCATTAATATTTATCATGTACACCATTGTTTTTTTTAAATCATATTAATTATCGCTATTTCTTGCTGTGGAAAAATTTGAGAAATTCTGGTATAAAACAGTATAAAATTAAACATGATGGTTTGAATCGATTCACTCACCGACCAATCATAGCGTCTGTATCAAGTCGTACACCGTTCTTGTACCAGGCTATTTCCGGTACTGGTCTGCCCTCCGCCTGACAGTGCAGCATCGCTTTATTCCGCTCCGGAACCCCTACAGATGTCCGGGATTCGCTAGCCCGGACTTCCGGTAAATCTAAATAAAAATATCTAATCGTAATAGACGACAAGGTGGTGGTAAATGAAGTCGGGCCAATCCATAGCATAGTTATTGATCTTTGTATGCGTATAAGAGATCATAGGTGTAAATTTCAAAACTGCCCAAAAATTGAACTCCCAAAAATATGTTTTTCTGGCTCCCAAAAATTTGATTTATGTTGATTATGAATAATTAATTTTATTAGGGTTTATTGGGCATGCCCACTGCTCAGGCCCATTAAACAAACCACTGCGGGTACGACATGGTACTACGGGTGGGTTGAATTACAGTTGTTTATATAACTACCGTAGTTGGCGTGAATCATACTTCAAACAGCAATTCAACAGCGAACAACTTAAAAGAAAATTAAAAGTTTTAGTTTTTCAATCAATGGTAATAAGTGTCAGCATTGTTGATCTTAAACTTAATTAAAAAAATATGAGCTCTGATTGTGTAAACTTCTATAATCCAACTTACAGTTGACAGTAACGAATGTTTCGAATTGAACATCGTCACCATGGCCGTTACTCGCCTGACACCGGTACCTCCCACCGTCTTTCCGAGATACTTTGCTGACCCTGAGCGAACTGCCCCAGTAATCTCTTCCATATTGAGACTAAAAAGTAAAAAATATTAATTGATTGCAAATGTTCAGAACAATATATTTACGATACGCGATGTAAAATCATTGACTTCCATCGGCAAGTGTACAGAAATCATGAATGTTATAATTTAATGAAAGTAAATTTTTTTATAAATAAAATAACATAATATTAGATTAGGAATTATCACATGTTTGCAATATTATTGTGTTAAATTATTGATTTTAAATCGTCATTCTGATGCGCATCAATTTGGATAAACATTTTCAGTTCTCAGATTCCACATAAATAATATAATACAATAGCCACGGTTTATTTCGGAAACATCTGCTTCCGATTGACATAAGCTCAATATGTTGGCACATTTGTAGGCAAAGAACCGGAAAAAGTTATTTGAGAGGCAAAATAATAAAACTGATGTGGAAGCAGTTTTTGATACATCACCTGTCAGCTGCTTCATAAAGGCCGCAGCTAGCCAGAGGGAAGGAACTGAACCTGGATCGCTGGATCTGACAGGTAATCTTTATTGTACATACGATATCCCTGAGGCGTAAGTTGGGATGCGAAGAGAGATTGCCCAAACACAAGACTTCAAAGTAGGGCAAATTAGTAAGATACAATTGAAGAGTTTTAGTGTTAGCTCAATTGGCAGGTTTGATGGGATGTCATTGCATGAAACCATGGTACATACTCCACGAAATGTGACAGGTCCACTATCTATTTTCACTTGCTGTCATGGTGTTCAATAGCTCCCTATGGAGTGCAGCACGAATACGACTACAGGTAAGAATGCTACAGTGGCTGACTTGCGGAGTCAGTAATTACATTGATAACATTGTACGGGACAACCTTTTCCGTAAACATAGTTAACACACGGTGCCAAAAAAAGCAGATTCTGTAATCAATTTATTGGATTATCTGGTAATGTGCAGAATTCCCAATTGCCCGCTCCTGTTTTTAGGGACTCTACTGAATAAGAAGATTATCAATAAAGTGTTTCTAATCAATAAATAGTTCGCTGCTGAATATTCAATTATTGTAGAAAGTCCCTGGAGTTATGATTCAAAAGTTTGTTGTTTTTTTTTAAATAAGGAATATGGATAATAAAGCAATCCGATGTTGTAAGATTACACTGTCCCGTCAATCATCATATGATCGGATGGCAAAGCTTTACGATTGTTTTGCTGGATTGAAAACAATTTATGCGTAGTGATGAAACATTTTACAGGCCTACATCCCCGCACCCACACCCAAATCATCAAAAATTATATCTTTGCTTCTGAATGAACTTTGGCCCAGAATTCATTGAAGAGATAATCATCGGACGACCAATACTTACCATGTGCTTGTTTTGATCTCGTGTCCAAACTATATTTGGGTTTGGTCGGCCCTTCGCCACGCATTTCAGTCTGAATGATTGCCCTGCAACAACTGTAATCTCGCCCTCGGGAACTGCGATGAATTCTGGCGGTTCTGAAATTTAATCGAAAAATCATAAATAGAAATTCATCACAAATCTGAGCTTTCAAGGCCATACGTAGTACTTCAGCTGTTCAGTAAAAGATCATACTTGACGTGTATTATATGATGGTCAGTGCGAACAAATTTGTTAATATCTCAAAAATATGAGAAGAGCCTACAATAATCTACAACGGCAGGATTACCCGCATGCATCGCCCACTTTTTGTCTTGATAGGCCTTGACGCAAATAAATCCATATCGTGGGGATAACGGAATATACATTTTAAACAACATAACCAACATAGCGCTTATTTCCCTGCTGTGTTGAGTTGGGGGAAGGGAGCGTGGAGCAACTTAAGTGCACAAGAAAATAATTGCATTTACTGAGAAAGTTAGTCAAGCGAGACAGCATTTTCCATTACGAGTAATGAAAAATGCAGTTCATTTTACTGAGGCCGCGGAGCAAATTGAAGCAGAATTACTGCATCTGTCAGTTCGTGTCACCTGTCACCCAGCGAAGCAGCAATTCCGCCATCAACATTAGCTACAACAGGCGGACCATGGGTCCCCTCTTATTCCTCAATATTAGGAATGTTTATCGGGGCGGATTGATTCTGTAACGAACTAATTCGTTTTGTATTAGAGTAGGGCTCTAGCTATGACAAAACCGTGTCTAGGTACACTGACTCTTGTACAACCAAATATCGGGATCCTTTAGCCGCAGCTATTACGCTGTTAGTCTCATAACAATAACATCAGAAAGTG
Organism: Nemertoderma westbladi; assembly: GCA_032718475.1. Lineage (NCBI taxonomy): Eukaryota > Metazoa > Xenacoelomorpha > Nemertodermatida > Nemertodermatidae > Nemertoderma > Nemertoderma westbladi. The sequence goes on from JAUCBJ010008666.1 coordinate 27,109, forward strand.
GGTAAGTGTATATACGATAAGTTTAATTGTGTTCTATATTGGAGACATAATTCTAAGAAAAAATGCAATAGCCATTGCCATTGCCATTGTCATTGTCATTGCCATTGCCATTGCCATTGCCATTGCCATTGCCATTGCCATTGCCATTGCCATTGCCATTGCCATTGCCATTGCCATTGCCATTGCCATTGCCATTGCCATTGCCATTGCCATTGCCATTGCCATTGCCATTGCCATTGCCATTGCCATTGCCATTGCCATTGCCATTGCCATTGCCATTGCCATTGCCATTGCCATTGCCATTGCCATTGCCATTGCCATTGCCATTGCCATTGCCATTGCCATTGCCATTGCCATTGCCATTGCCATTGCCATTGCCATTGCCATTGCCATTGCCATTGCCATTGCCATTGCCATTGCCATTGCCATTGCCATTGCCATTGCCATTGCCATTGCCATTGCCATTGCCATTGCCATTGCCATTGCCATTGCCATTGCCATTGCCATTGCCATTGCCATTGCCATTGCCATTGCCATTGCCATTGCCATTGCCATTGCCATTGCCATTGCCCCCCCCCCCCCATTGCCATTGCCATTGCCATTGCCATTGCCATTGCCATTGCCATTGCCATTGCCATTGCCATTGCCATTGCCATTGCCATTGCCATTGCCATTGCCATTGCCATTGCCATTGCCATTGCCATTGCCATTGCCATTGCCATTGCCATTGCCATTGCCATTGCCATTGCCATTGCCATTGCCATTGCCATTGCCATTGCCATTGCCATTGCCATTGCCATTGCCATTGCCATTGCCATTGCCATTGCCATTGCCATTGCCATTGCCATTGCCATTGCCATTGCCATTGCCATTGCCATTGCCATTGCCATTGCCATTGCCATTGCCATTGCCATTGCCATTGCCATTGCCATTGCCATTGCCATTGCCATTGCCATTGCCATTGCCATTGCCATTGCCATTGCCATTGCCATTGCCATTGCCATTGCCATTGCCATTGCCATTGCCATTGCCATTGCCATTGCCATTGCCATTGCCATTGCCATTGCCATTGCCATTGCCATTGCCATTGCCATTGCCATTGCCAACGGGTGGCTTAAATGGTCACATAAAGAACTTCAACTACCTAGGATCATGGATTCGATGATCGGTTGAAGACCTCGAAATAAGAAAGGAAGAGGCAAGGCCTGGTGTTTGTAATATGGCATTATCAGGGGTACGGAAATCACTTGGAATTAATCTGACTCTGAAGGTAAATGTATTCCGGCCACCAAAATAATTTGTGCTGATATATGGATGGCAGACCCAATGCTGGGCTCTTACTTCAGAATATTCATTAAATTGGATGAAATGCTCACTTAAAAAAGGAGGTATTGAACAACCTTGAAAAATATTATTGTCAAAACCCAGCTCTACTCTACAGTCAAGAGGGATACGCCTCACCGGCAACTGATACACTAACTTCGTATTGCTATCTGTTCTGCAGATATTCACCATAGGGAATTGTAATACAGAAGGGCGATAATAAATTCTCCAAAGGTGGTCGTGAATGACGCAAAACAAATTCATAACTTTTCAGATAAATCAATTTAACTACACGGGATATTCGCTTTGTTCAATCATCTATAATTAATCACCAGATGGTAATTCCTGTACGTTGATTTCCCTTCGGAATTCGATTGTTGCGCAGTTGCAGGAAGGAACAGAATAGATCCCAACCCATATTTACTGCCGCACAACTCCGACACTTAATTACTCAATAGTATTGCAACTATAGGATATACAATGTACTTACAATAATATATCAGTTGTACGTACAGTTGGAGAATTTATTCTTATAAGTTTTCGAAACGATTCGAATTCACAAAACTAGAACAATAATTCACAAATTATGGACATTTCAGAGATCACCGAGTAAGCTAAGATTTATCTAGTTTACCCTTGTGTATTTTGGAATGCAAACAAAAAGTAATTTACAACCAAGCAATAGCATGTTGGTCATCATGTGTCCCCACGAGACGAGTGACATCTTCCCATGACTGATTCGTTTGAAGCCACCTGAACCACATTGGAATTGGCTTCCGATAGAAATATGGGGGGGGGGGGGGGGGGGGGGTGGGGCTCTGGTAATCGTAACTATGGCTTCCTCACTTACCTACAACCTGGAGTTTGTAGCAGTTTACTCCACGACTCTCTGCCTTCTGCCCGAAGGAGCGACAACCGTAAAAGCCTTCATCTTCGACTCTCACATTGTCTATATTCAATGCCAAAGTATCCATTTGTACAACTTTAAGTCTAGAAGTAAACATAAATGCTATATATTATTGTTTGCACTGCGGTCGTCACAAATCTGCCTACTACATCTTGTGGAATTAGCGGTCATTTTGTTAGTTTCTGTTCATAAAGATTAAATTCAGAAATCCATTGTAATTGGTAGTTCATAACAAGAATAAGCAATAAACGTAATTCATAATTAAATGACTAACTGATATTCCGATATTCACGGCGATACATACCTAGCGTCATTAAGATCTCCTGATATCATCTGTCCGGCAATCCAGCCGCCTAAAAACAATATGGGACTATTTTCTTTGTTGTACCGGTCCCAGCTCACGGTTTGGGTGGTCGCGTCTGCTTTAATAGGCGCGAAAGTACATGGCAAACTCACTGAACTTCTAATCATTACTTCTTTCCTTGTGCACGATTCTAAAATATAATTAATAATACATTAATAATTGACATTGTTGTATATGGAAATAGCCCACACTAGAAATGTATGCATCTAAAACGGCCAGATAAAAGGACATTCGCAAATAAATGATATGTGGTTGATTAATGACATCAACCACTGCAAGCAAAGCGCCGTCAGATATCAGCTATGCACGAGAGCAAAGGCAAACATTATTACAGTGTGTAAACAAATTTTAATTGCAATAATCCTTCCATGGGAGGATTTTAGAAGGCGTGTACAATAATAATTGGTACAGTGGCTTCTTCTTCTGGAACCGATTGAATGGCACTGCTTATTGTGTGTTTCTTAATGGTCCTTTGATGCTTTTAATGCTTCGTTTTTGCATAAATCCAAACTAATGATGGTTGCAGGTAAAGGATGTCATAGAAATGGAAGAATGAAAGTGTCTGTAGGTGACGTTTCCACGGTACATTATCGAATTATCAATACGGATTTGTAGCTCACGCGCGGTTTGTTTTGCTCATTAGTAGTCCGATGTATGAAAGGATTTACTTGTTTAATGTAGTTTATGCGCCTACAATTCGTCATAGTTAATCTTTAATCCATCTGTTGGTAATTCACATATATTATATTTTTGAATTAAATTTTATATTAATTTGTTTATTTAGCAGTTCAACTTTGCAATAACAGCCAAATTGACGGATGTCGGTCAGTAATCAAGGGTGAATTTTAAAATTTACTCCTCTTTCAAATGAAAAATAATTGTGATTGTGGTTGTGCCCTTTTTTGCCGTTTTGATGTCCTTTCTCGGGTCATCTATCACTAACATTTTTAAAATGTAAAATTAATCTGTATAAAATGATATAAATAATATAAAAATCACTCGCATAAAATGATTTTAAGGAAAATTTATGGACTTTTTAATAAATATTTTTCTTAATCTTTTTCTCGTTAACCATTTAAATCTAAGGACCATTTGTGACCATCAATACTACAGATTGAATTGTCTTTTAAAACGAAGTGTCATTAAACAACAATTCCGCTCACTGATTGCTAAGTACTTGCAGGATTGGTCACTGCAAATCATTCAGAGCCAGTCCATTGTTAGGATTATTTGTGCAGTATTTCTTTCTCATCAATGAAATACAGTGCGGGCTGGAAAAGGCTTAACACACTCAATTAAGTATACTCTTGTATCCCAAACCGCAGCTTGTGAACAGTTAGTTATTGCAGTCATTCATCGGAAGCGCCCAAGCGTTGCTGCGGGGGGTAAATAAATAACTGACTAGGCAGCTAGAATGCATATCCAAATAAAACGCGTCCACAGGCCACAATGAAAGGATTATTGCTAGAGGGTACAATCATTAAAACGGCTTGATTATTATTGATTAACTCGAATATATTCCACAGGAATTATTCTACCCCTATTATTACTTAAACAACTGTTATTTTCTAAAGTGGGATTGCGAAATCATTTTTTTTCTGTCAGTGATTGATGGTCGGTCATTGTATGTATAGGATTAGATTACTTACGTACATACGCTGTAGAGGTACAACCCACCGCACAGGTCCTGTATTTATGTATACGTCAGTGCATCGAAACTCAATCCAATCCAATCCCATTTCTGTTTCTATTAATTAACCCACATGGGTTTTAACTCTCGGCTTATTTTGCTGAAACGACATTGCCCGTTCTGTGTGAAAACTGATTAAAGAGGAAGCCATTTTCGTGATTAAATGTGCTGTTCAAAGTTGGTGGTCAAGGCGTAAACCCAAAAGGGATAAGCGCTAAGGATTTTACCGGTGTGAGAAGCATTGTAAACTTTAATCACGTTACTTTAAGGCATATTATAATACTAGCCAGAAATGCATTGAGAAACAAGTTTTAGATACAACTGTAATCGGGAGAAACTGTAGTGAAATCAGTGGAATTGTGCAAGGGATTCTTCTATATTTATTATTTTGTGGAACTTCATCGATTCGATATAAAACAGTGGTGGTTTCGGAATTTTAGCTAATGATTATTAAATTCACATAAACAAATGGAAGTCACAATTAAACTAATAACGTTCGTTTCGAGAGGTTTAAACTAATTTTACGAGCATTTTTAGTTTCGGACCCTAAAAAATCCACTCTTTATTTACATATGTCTTGTATATTTGAGGAATAATTTAAAGATTTAATGAAACAAGTTACTTGTGCATGTGACCTAGTTAAATTAGTATCTGCATAACTGAGCACTAATCAATCACATACTAATAAATCCATTAAGGTGATCCTCTATGTTGATTGATTTTTACAAGAGCTGTACAGTTGCTAATCTTGTACGCGACAATGGGGGGTGGTCGGTCCAACGGAATGGGAAACGCAAGATAGCTTGGTCGCACACGGTTGGACGTTTTTTGGAAAACCAGGTAAAATATCTTCTAAGCGGATCACTGGAGGGCAGTCAAGCGAAGCCAACCCTTACGGAACAATTATCGCTATTGGGTTGTGCCCGTTCCGAGAAAGCATACTAATTCGGGGCTATACTGATACATGCTGTGGTAGCTGGTAAGTGCCGCGGAACCACTCCACGGTGTAATTGCTATAACCATGGCTAAACTGCAGCCCGCATAAATAATCCGAAACTGCGGTATCTATCGCTGAATGCGACTATAGCTAGCGACTTCATCAAAATTTGAGAAAAATGATTGCTTCCCCGTACTTTGAGGGTTTCTTGTCAGCCTCGACGGGGTAGGTAATCTCTCTCCTAGGAAATGGGAGACTTTATCAAAACTCTTTTGCCATTTAGCTAAATTACACTACAAATTGCGAATGGAGTGATACAACGAACGGGCTATGAGATTTCTGTCAACATGGGACCAGGCATGCACCTGCCCACTTGCTATTAACTGTCCTCGTGTTTTGCGTATTAGAAAGCGCTTTCTACCGTTGGGAATTATCCCAGAATCATCGGCTGATATTACTCTCACTCAATCAGTATAATTCCGAAAGTGCACCTGCACCTGCACCCAGTGACACAGGTGGACATAATACACGCATTTTATTGGCTTAATATACCAAACAATATGCGCGGTGTAATGTACACAATTGACATATCATCGAACCAAACTGTCGGATATATACATACAGGCCAATTGAGATACATAACATATCCGACTGAGTGAAAGAAAGCCATTAAAATATCCAATACGAACAGTAGTAATCGAACATTGACAACGTACAACGGCGCGACATAAAAATGAAATGGAGACAATGGCAGCTATGAATTATCAACTTTAATGTTGACATGTAAGTTGTGACCACTGTATATATATTGGTGTATATGAGTGAGGTGAGAGCATGGGTTTGAGGTTCGTTTGAAGACAAAATCTGCAAAGTAAGGACAGATACCCCCTATAAGTTTACTCATTTAGCTATGGTTAATGTTTGATGGATCACGTTGAATCATGTTTGTCGGACTTATTATAGTTTCGTTTAGATACACTGAAGCTGGCTTAACGTAATAAAAAGTTTCGTAAACAAAAACTGTAATCTCTGAGTCCAGTCTGTACATATATGACGTGTTGTTAATGATAGAGTTAAATTTACATAAATTACAAAATATATCAACGCGCATTTATGTGGACTAATTCATGCGGAAGATGTAACCTGCATCTCCAAACTGGCTCTGTTTCAACGTGTTTGTGGTGCTTTTCATTAAGTCCTCAGAAGACTTTGCATTTCAAAGTTGCATGTTGTTGTCAAGTTTATGGATGCAAGATTCGTACTGATACTGTACACCAGCAGTGTATGTGCACTGTATCGTTTTCTCTCTACAGTAATTGCCCACTGGTGTATTGTAACAAATCCATGGCTTTCTGTGGCCGAATGGCTTAACGATTAGGCTCTTATAGAGTAGTGTGTGGAGGACATTGTGGACTCATACCGGGAGTATATATGGATTAAACTAACAGAAAGCTGAGCATTCATTAGAGCGACTGAGCTTATGGATGGCGTGGCTTAAATAATACGAATCTACGGAAATCAACCCGAACAAAATCTCGGCCAGTTAATTAAAGTTTTGGTGTGTCGTGTCGTGTTACTGTAAGCTACTGTATATAGAGGTATAAATATTTACAGTACATACTCATTTACTAATAATGTGTTCACCCTGTCTGCCTACCCGCATGCTTCAATGCTGAGCTGCTGCTGTACAAATATTGCGATCTACTTAATAAAATATCAGTTTGCTTTAGAAAGATGTTAGTCTTTGGTCAAACACAAAGGAAGTTGCTAAAGTCAAACACCATAATGCGTTTGAACTTAAATCATATAATGCACTATTGATGCACGCTCTATCTAATATACAGTATGTACAGTAGTATGATGTGATACATGAGTTTAAGTCTTTGTGGGCGGATTTAGAGAGATTTTGAGAAAGGATTTTCATTTAATGTAAGATTGGAAATATAGATTTTATTTTGCATTTGAGCGACTTGTATATAAATCGGGCAGGATAGAAAAATATTTGGATATGAGCCTTAGTAATCAAGTTAGATTAGATTTGACTACTGTAAGTTACCGGTAATAACCTGCTAGGAACCAGTTCATTTATACGTAATGAATCACCTGCTTACTGCTTCAATAATAACGTTTATCCCGCTGGGTGTCTGCCTAGCATTATATAATTGACAAATGCAATTGAATAAAAAGCTAACCTAATCATCCATTATATTTAATTTAAATATCTAATTATTTTTCGCTCATTGGGAGAATTGAATTGCCATCGACATACGCTAAAGTAATTTAAATGAAACGGCCGCGTTGCATTAAAGGATGATAAGTTCACGAACATAAATACTATATCAAATGTATTACTGGGAAAATATAGAGGTAATTAGGGAGTTCATTAGTTGAGCTCTATACATAGTACCGGTACCAGTTCCTTTGCCTATTATTTACTAAGTATGTAGGCCTAACCATAATATACGGTATCTCTAATTAATAACAATGAAATCACGTCTATGATGATAGCATACGTTAGAAAAGCACGCTCGCACCGTTACACCACCGTAGAGATTCGTCAACATTATATTGGTTTGTTAGTACGTTTCTGCTGGTAAAAGGGGTCGAAAGAGTCAAAGGTTCGAAAGAGCGTAGTTTTAATTTAATTATCATACGCCTTTTTGGTAACAACATCGTTTATTGTTTTGGTTAGAAGATGCTCTCTCTAACTCTCTGTAACTTGCCCCATTCCCTCAATTTGTAAAACATACTTTGTTGTTTTGGTTAGAAGAACTCTTCTCTGCAACCTGCTCCTTTCCCTTATTATTTATTGTTTGTAAGTGGTGTTTGTCGTTTGAACTTTGTAGTTAGGGGAGGGGGGGGGGGGGGGGGGGGGGGTGACTTTCGACGCAATAAAAATTCATCGCTCACAGCTGATTACCCCAAGAAATAAAACTATAACCTGTTCTGTTGACTTTAGTTAATTGTTTTGTATAGAGTAACGCGCGACTTTAACTTGCTCCTTTCCCTAAATTGAGAATTAAACATTGAGGCGTGATTAAATTCGCCAAGATGGGAAGTGCATCAAGTTCCACCCCCCCCCCCCCCCCCCCACCCTATCTATCTTTTTGACCTGAAATCGACTCTAATTTAAACGCCAAATTGTAAGTACTATATATAACAACATCAACATTGTTGTTAGTATACAGTAACAACACCAAAAGAGACACCAAACTTATTTACATTATAGAAACTATAACATAGGACTACACAAGAAATAAGGCAACACGGCACTCGGCACATCATTCACAAAATAATGATTGCGTTGTGTAGGTTCTGTGGTTAGGATATTAGTTTAATTATAATGTTATCTGAGCTTGGTGTATCATATTCATATAACAACAATACATATACAATGGTGTATAGATAGGAAGCACACTGCACACATCAAAGCCATCCTGCCCCCTGATTAAAGCATCCTCTGTGTATCATTTCCTTTGAAGCTCTATGCCTTGGGATTCATCTTTCAAATAACTGTATGTAGGCTTATGATGGATGGCGACCTGCATGTGTAGTTTATTACTCGAAGGACAATCCCATCCCATCTATACAAAAAATGATATTCGCGTGGGACTTGATTTTGTTGTTTATCGCCTTGCTATACAATTAAAAATAGTGCGAGGTAAGAACGGTTGTTATTGTGCTATCACGAAACTTACAGTTGAACCTCTACGCACTATGCGGGGGAAGTACAAAGTACAATCATATGTGTAGCAGTGTAGGCTACCTGTGCTGTACACTTACACATTGATAATCAAGCAATATTATAATTATTGTTAATTCCAGCAAATAATTCTCCCATAATTTTCCTTACAGCTTCAGCTTCACTCTCAAAGTGGCAAATACCCCATCACATAGGATGTACCTCATTTCATCAAAAAATAATAATATCTTATTGAATTTGGAAATAATAAAAACATAATTTGGTAAATCACCTGCCAATTATGAGCCAGACCAGTTGCAATTATCAGCTTCCCCAGACTAACTTAAAGCAGATTGTAACAGGAACGAACCCATTCCGTGTATTGACCTGGTTGTGGTTGTACATAGTACATCCATAGGGTCATATCGGTATTACTTTAGACGAGGTTTAAGTTAGTTGATAAGCTTGGAATGGGTTAAGAAATATATTAGGATAAAGCTTGTTAGAGCATTTGTACATGGTTTAAATTCAATCTAATTGGACTATTATGCGTTTGTTACCACAGTATCTCAGAGTCAGACATGTGCAGAGGTGGTGAGTAAATCAATTCCAATATCAAAATTAATAGTTAAATAAAAATATTGATTTTCAGATTAAACAACAAAACGACTACACATTCACATTTTAACCAATTCTTGACGCGGTTAAATAACAAAATGTTTGTAAATGATTAGACCACATGTTACTGCAGCTTAGTATTATATAAATAACAATAAGTAAGATAATAATTAATAGTCATGCAAAATGTGAAAACCTTACTGGTAGCAGTATGTTTATAAAACCAACACAAAAATATGATACTGAAAATATTTTTTTATTTTATATGTTTTTTTAGTTTTTTTTTTATTTATGTATGTAATATGTATTTAAAATAGAAAGACCTATTTTTCAAGATTTACAAATAGCTAAATTTTGATAATTATTGTTTGCCCCTCCGCCTCCAGCTATATGATTATTTAAATTAAGATACCCAAATGAGTGGACAAATCGAGTGGATTGTGGGCCCATGTGAAGTATACCAGACTTTCTGCCGTTATATTTCACTTTGCAGTTACCCCCATGTGAAGAATACCAGGTTTTCACCAAAAACACAGGTTACAGAAGGGCTGAATCTAACCAAAACAATAAACAAATTAGTATATGTACAGGTTTTAAGACAGAAATAAGCGCTATAAAACACTTAAAAAAGATAAATTAAAAAAAATAAAAAATCTTCATATATAAAATTCCAATAAAAAGTCGACCGAAAAGTGAAATCCTGGTATTCTTCACATGGGCGGGATTGTGGCATGGCCCACGGATCATTTATTATTATGTGGGTGTGTGATACCTAATACTCTACTGCGTAATATACTACAGTAGTGCACCATACATATATTAACAATGATTTGCACTGGTGGAGTTCTATTTACAACTACTGAAATCATTCGATTGAACAAAAGTATCGGAATTCAACACATTGGAAGTCAAACTAATGTCAGTAGGGGCGGGGCATACATGAACAGTGGACCTTATATGTAGTCGAGACCTCTCCAACAATACTGTATCTAAGTGAAGAGTACACTTATAGTGTAGCTAGACTCTAGACCTGTCCAAACTACAACTGTCTGAACATGAACTAGAACAATGCACTTCAAATCCCTACCGTGTAGATTCGGGATATAGACGTCGAGCAATCTCATCGTACATCGTATGTACAACCGGTGTGCTTGGTAAGATATTGTTGCAACGACCTCCGTAGAATGCTATGCTATACGTGGATGTACAGTAGAATTTCACCCGAGGCTCTAATAACTACGTCGCGTTAAACTACATAGAAACCAGCAGTTCCTTTCCTCCCATTGATTTACACCGCATATCTCGTGTGAGATGTTGACTGCGCACGCACAACATCGCATACGTCTTCGGATCAGCGAGCCATATAGCTATGGATTTTGTACGAGTGATTCAGCATATCAGGGATCGATGCGCGCTGCATTTAATCCTTGTATATCGGTGACGGAGGACAGATCGATAAATAGTCCCCTTCACCCTACATAACAGTCGCATTCGCCTATTATAGGCCTACTGTATATCGGTTTATGCTTGATAAATACAGTAGGAGGAACTGCTTCCATCGTGCGTGGTCCAGTTCCCAGTTGGCATGGTGACCAGACACTCCTACACAATGATTTTTTTAAAGGTGAATTAAAATCTTTCCGCTTGTTGTGTATGGAGGCGGGTTTGTCCATTTATATCCATTTATAAGAATATTTAATTGAAATAATATGACCGACCTTATCCGTATCAGTTAAAATTGATTTACGGAGGAAGATATTCCGATATATAGGCCAACTGAACTCAATAGTCAATACACATCCTGATTTCTGATAAAAACGCCTTCGTCTGTAAAGCAACCATGAATAATTTAACACTAGCTGATGAGGATGAACTGTTTTCGGCTTGCATACAGTTTCAGAAGAAACCTAGGAAACTGTATACCAACATAGTCCCAAGTTGTCTTAGGATCCAGATCGAACCAATCCTAGTTCGGAAGAAATCCCAAGAGGTCTTAGGATCCAGATTGAACCAATCCTAGTTCGGAAGAAATCCCAAGTGGTCTTAGGATCCAGATTGAACCAATCCTAGTTCGGAAGAAATCCCAAGAGGTCTTAGGATCCAGATTGAACCAATCCTAGTTCGGAAGAAATCCCAAGTGGTCTTAGGATCCAGATTGAACCAATCCTAGTTCGGAAGAAATCCCAAGAGGTCTTAGGATCCAGATCGAACCAATCCTAGTTCGGAAGAAATCCCAAGAGGTCTTAGGATCCAGATCGAACCAATCCTAGTTCGGAAGAAATCCCAAGAGGTCTTAGGATCCAGATCGAACCAATCCTAGTTCGGAAGAAATCCCAAGAGGTCTTAGGATCCAGATTGAACCAATCCTAGCCAAGTGGTCTTAGGATCCAGATTGAACCAATCCTAGTTCGGAAGAAATCCCAAGAGGTCTTAGGATCCAGATCGAACCAATCCTAGTTCGGAAGAAATCCCAAGAGGTCTTAGGATCCAGATCGAACCAATCCTAGTTCGGAAGAAATCCCAAGAGGTCTTAGGATCCAGATTGAACCAATCCTAGTTCGGAAGAAATCCCAAGAGGTCTTAGGATCCAGATTGTACCAATCCTAGTTCGGAAGAAATCCCAAGAGGTCTTAGGATCCAGATCGAACCAATCCTAGTTCGGAAGAAATCCCAAGAGGTCTTAGGATCCAGATCGAACCAATCATAGTTCGGAAGAAGTATAAAGGAACTGAGTTCCTGACTGTCAATTCAATGCCTCCCCACCGTCTTGTTTTATACAGAACTAAACTCAATATTCGTTCCAACAGGACTTTAGTAGTCCTCCCGCTTGGCATGGCTGCTCTGTGGCCTTGAAGAACCCTAGTCTGGAGGGAAAATTCAATATTATGGTTTCCAACAGGTATGAGCTCGGGTCATCAATGAAATGGATCACTGTTACCGTGTCTGGGAATACCTAATTTACAAATGCTGTGGATGATCAAACTAATAACCGTGTCCCATCCTTCCAAGTTACAATGAAGATGAACTATATCTCATATGGGCTTATCAACACATTCTGAATCAAATGAAGGCAATACGCAACAGGTGTAAGTTGGGGAAATGGCTAGATGTTAAAGTTGTATCTAGTACATAACACAGGTTACAGTTTCATTTTTGGTCATAAGTCAACTAAACCATAACGGAATTAAGTTGTGCTTATTTATTGGGCGAAGATTTCCCATGGGCGAAGATTGCACTCAGTCGGAGATAGCTGCGTCCCTTTGGAAGTTCTCGGTAACACTATGTAACCGAGAACACCCAACACAATATTTTTAACGCTCAATAAAATGTTATCGATTGGTAATGGGTCTAGGGTATTCTATAGTGTTATAAGCCAACAACATTAGCATTGACGTTTCAACAACATCTGTGCTACAGATTCCTATGCCAACTCTATTTGCTGCAATGTAATATAGGCCTATGTAGTTCGATAATGTGGAGTGCCACTTCGATGTAGGAGGAGGTCAGACTATAATGGTCAATTGTTTGTTTTCCCAATAACAAAGTACCAGTGTTCTACTGAACAATATAATACTTGTTATTTTGTTAAACTTGGAGGTTCGCATCACATATATCATATTAATAAAAACAAATGCCATCACCTGTTATTCACATTGACGTACGGGCTGTGAATTATACATTACCCGTAAACGCCCTAGCTTACATTGCACTACTACACGATTGGCGCGGTAGAAAATAGTTATCACACGTAGATGTTATATATTATTGAGGTATTTGAACTAACCTGCGCGTGTGAATCCATTTATAGAGAGCAACACGTTAGCAACAATATAAAGAAGAAAGTTTGATGGAAATTCCATTGTGAGAGAGAGATGGTAGGTAACCTTAGAAAGCCGTTAGATGCAGTGTATCAAGGGTTTCTTGATGCTTCATAAGTTAGAATTCTCAAGTAAGGCGCGGTCAGGGCAAGCTATACAGCATTATAAAGATGACACTCCTACTAAGCCGACCTTCAATCCACTTGTATGTATGATACGAGTTGAGAGCTTACTTATGTAGAAATTATATGATAGTATATCTATATTATACTGGGACTCCTAATCTACACTTTAGTGTGCAGAAGCCCAGAAGCGATATAGCACACGCATATAGATGGTAGATCAGGGCGTGGCTCTAAGCAAAGTGTAATAAAGTGTGCCAAAATAATGGACTGAGAAATATCAACTAACTTGAGTTTCCTGGCCACCAGTATAGTGTAAGTGAATAAAGTGTGTGAGGTCCTTTACGCTAATTGAAATGCGATATATATTATTATAATGCAATTATAATGGTAGCTATCCTACGGCTTTATCTCTGTATGTCGTATCTAGTGTACAAATAAATTGCCTCTCACGTTCAAAGGAAATACACTGCGGAGAAAAGTGGCCGAAATTAACGGGCTTTATAGATAAAACGAGGGAGGGCAAATATATTGGTCAGTGGGGAACTGCGACTAATGTTGGATTACTATTACTAAGTATGAAAAAATCTTTGAAGTTTAATTAACAGAAGTATGGGAGTATTGGTGTGATAAATTGTACTATTTTGTTTAACTATAATTAATTAAAACGCTATGTCACTAAGAATCCTAAATGCTATTCTCCTCAAATCTATTATCATTATTGATTATTTTAAACTTGTACATTAGTATATACACACATTCGATCGAATTTTACACTACATAGTCGAAGGCCACATAATAAACATTTATCCAAAAAATAACACAATAATTGTTAATTGATTTCCAGAAGACAGGTCCTCAACATTAGGGAGTGATTGTGATTGAAGTGATACTGTGAAAGAAAGCGATCAAGGCCAACTGCTCAACAAAAGCACTGATTGACAGTGAAGAAGCCCTACAGTACCGGTAATATGAGCTGTACTGTTGTAGGCCTGTACGTCGCGGGTTACAACAGTAAACGGGGCCAAACGCTTTCCTTGAGAACAATAAAGGGAAAGCCGCGTTGTGGGAAACATAAGGGAAACAATAGCCCCATAAGCGGGGAGCTTTGTGAGGATAAGGATACCTACTGTGGTATAAAGTGATTGAGTAAAGATCGAGGCTTGGTAAAGATTATTAAATCGCAGTCGTAAACATTGATAATAAAACGTAATACTTGGGTGGGTTGGTTGCTAAATCAAGGATTGTCTAATTCAACCTTATGTAAAAAGGTTTGTAGTCTACAAGACTAACAGTAGTCCCAGCAGGTACGCGCTGAATTATCCTGTCTGCTCTAGTGACACGGAACACGGCCTCGCCCAGGCTGTTTTCAAAGCCCACAATTATTATAATTATTGTAAAGTTACAATGTGTGAAGGAAAGCCTACATTTACGGTATTAATGAAAATTTAATTGGTTTTTTGTTGAAGTAATTTGATAAAACGTTAAAAAATGTATGTCTTTATCAGTAAATATCAAAACAGGGTTTATCTGAAAACCATAAACTGAAAGAATAATGTAGAGACGGCGTAAGCAGTGAATTGTTTCAGTTTCATTGAAGATTTGGAATGTAATAAATAATTTAGTCGAATAGACATTCTATTCAACAAGTTCAGAATTATAGTCAGACATTTTTATGTTTACCAAATAGAATCTTAATAAAAACTTAACGTGTTGGGATTATAGTTGAAGATGATGAAGGAGATTAAAATAAGAAATAGATAGCATAAAGGCATCTAACAATACACTGGATGCCGCTTTCCATTTTCCATATAGTGATATAATTACTGTGCAGTTGTACAGCACGGCACTGTGCATTATTAGTACACGAAACTGTGCATTATTAGTACAGTACGGTACTGTGCAGTACGGTATTGTGAAGCACAGTACGGTACTGTGCAGTAGTGTAGTACGGTATTGTGAAGCAGTACAGAACGGCACTGTGCAGTACGGTGAAGCAGTACAGTACGGTACTGTGCAGTACGGTATTGTGATGCAGTATACAGTACGGTACTGCGCAGTACGGTGAAGCAGTAAAGAACGGCACTGTGCCGTACGGTAAAGCAGTACAGAACGGCACTGTGCCGTGCGGTGAAGCAGTACAGAACGGCACTGTGCCGTACGGTGAAGCAGTACAGAACGGCACTGTGCCGTACGGTGAAGCAGTACAGAACGGCACTGTGCCGTACGGTGAAGCAGTACAGAACGGCACTGTGCCGTACGGTGAAGCAGTACAGAACGGCACTGTGCCGTACGGTGAAGCAGTACATAACGGCACTGTGCCGTACGGTGAAGCAGAACAGTACGGTACTGCGCAGAACGGCTGTATGAAACAGTATAGTACGGTATGTACTCTGCAGTAGTACAGTACGGTACGGTACAATGCAGTAGTACAGAACGCACTGTGCAGTACGGTACGGCACTGCTCAGTAGTACAATCGGTACTATGCAGTAGTGTAGTACAGTACGGCACTGTGCAGTACGATACGGCACTGCGCAGTAGTACAGTACGGCGATGAGCAGTAGTATACAGTACGGCACTGTGCAGGAGTAAGCTAGTACAGAAAACAAATTATAAACAATCTGGCAAAACATTAGTGTTAGTTAATATTCGAATTTAAATTTATATTTGGAATGAGAAGAATATCTTCCGATGAGAAGACGATCAATAGGGTTTTAGGGAGGTATGTCGTTCAGACACTAACCATAATATTGTAGGCCTAGCGGGTTATGGAATAGGTAACTTCACGTCAGACATATCAATATCAACAGACAACAATACTACACGTTCGTGGGGCGGCGCGCAGCTCGCGAACTTGGGCAAGTTCGAAAGAAGTTCGGTTTGATCTGGAGTCAAAAGTTTGAGAGGTATTTGCCCGTAACTTTCAAACATATTGGAACTTTTTTCTCTAGTATGCCCATACAAAATTTGATAAAAAAATGGTTAAAATCTTCCAAAGTTATTTACAAATGAATTTTTCATTACAGACGGACAGACAGACTGACAGACAGACAGACGGACATGAAATTTTGCCCTATTTACTAATTATAATTGTGCGCTAAGGCTCGCCCTGACTGCGTGACTCGCCCCACAGTATGTGTAAAGGAAGGAACCGAAAGGTAATAAACATATGTAGAGTAATAAATGTTAGGGCAATTCACATATACAAACGATACGAATGAAAATAACAAACAATGACAAGCAAAAACATTCTTACGAGTTTGTATTGAAACACTGTTTGAATAATTTTAGAGACAAGTTATAAATGTAAAATCTGCTGCTAGTACAAACGCCATTGGTAAGAATTAAAAGCTAAGGAAATGGGGTGCCGCCTATTGGCTGTAAGTTTCTTGGCTTGTGAGTGAGTTTTGGAGATTCCATCAATGCAGACAGAAGACAAACAGTGCGAGCGTGGTGGTGGGGTGGTGGGATGCGTGGGTGTGGGGGGGGGGGGGGGGGGGGTTGTGATGGTAGTAACATGGACAATAAACACGCACGAGAGAGGGACCCAAAATATTAGTCTAGGGGTAATTCGGCAGCTAATTTAACAGAGGGGTATTTTCCCTTTTATTTAATATTCCAATGCGATGAGGTGATCAAAGAATACGCCGGCCTACATTATTTATGGTTTTTACATTTTGGGATGAGTACATAGATCAACATAAAATATATGATTACCCATAAAGCTTTGCAGCTTATTTTCAAGGGGATCCTTTATGTTACTTACTACGTACTCTGGAGTCCCGAATGGACGGGGTGGGTGGAATAAACGTAGTGGGTGGAAAATTTTGAAAAACTTCCTTAACATACAGTATAGACGTACTACAGGTACAGTACAGTAGTACCTACTGTACGTGGTATACTCAGTACACGGTTTTTGTTTTCTTTCACTTTCAACTCTCAATTTTTATGAGAACAAACGTTTATTTAGGCCTACTCATAATATAAAATGTAGGCCTACTAAATTTTTTTGAAAAAATTATTAGTTAGGAATAAGATAATTGTGGGAGGATTTTTTTTTTCAAAAATTAATAGCCGTGTCGCCCCGTCTATTCGAGACTCCAGAGTAATTGCACAACTTTGTACAACTTTACAAAAAAACAATAAACATTTTTATAAATTGGCAGCTAAATCTCACCTCTGTGTGCAGTGTGTAAAAATAAAAACAGTAGTACTACTTACAGTACTACACTAAGTTATTATAATTTACTGATTTACTGTGTAGTACTTTACCTTTTATTTAACGTATGAAAGTGATAATAATTATATACATATTTATCGTAGAGCAAGGCATTGCCATATCGCTCTCGCGCTAAAGTTGTACTTAGTGTAATAACTTTTTAAATGAATTGTAGTCGGTTAGTGTAGTAATATTGTATAATAAGAGAACATAAAGGACCCCATTATAAAGTAATTTAACAGAGGGATATCATAGAATACGAGGACATACATTTCCGTATTTATTGACCAATTGCTGCAATAATAAATAAGTGAATATTCTGGAGAAATTTTACATATTTCGCATTCATATAATAATTAATTGACACGCTGAATATCGCGACTATTTACATAATTAATTGTGTTTAATAAACTTTTGCTAATTTGTGGGACGAGACATTTATAGCGAACAGACACAAGTCACTCAGGGGAGGGGGGGAGGGGGGGGGGGGGGGGGTGGTTCATTCATTCATCGTTGTTGTTGTGGTCACGAGTTGATCTCCAGATGCCGCTGCAGCACATGGCGCAATGGCTGAAAGTGAACACTTTCACCGTTTACGTTTCCTTGATTTTAAGGGTGAGTACTAAACGGAGACCGGAGATGGCAGACCCCCAAGTACAAAAGGGAGACCCCCCAAATACAAAAGGGAGACCCCCCAAGTACAAAAGGGAGACCCCCAAGTACAAAAGGGAGACCCCCCCAAGTACAAAAGGGAGACCCCCCCAAGTACAAAAGGGAGACCCCCCAAGTACAAAAGGGAGACCCCCCCAAGTACAAAAGGGAGACCCCCCCCAAGTACAAAAGGGAGACCCCCAAATACAAAAGGGAGACCCACCAAGTACAAAAGGGAGACCCCCAAGTACAAAAGGGAGACCCCCCAAATACAAAAGGGAGACCCCCCCAAGTACAAAAGGGATACCCCCCCAAGTACAAAAGGGAGACCCCCATAAGTACAAAAGGGAGACCCCCCCCCCAAGTACAAAAGGGAGACCCCCCCAAGTACAAAAGGGAGACCCCCAAGTACAAAAGGGAGACCCCCCCAAGTACAAAAGGGAGACCCCCAAATACAAAAGGGAGACCCACCAAGTACAAAAGGGAGACCCCCAAGTACAAAAGGGAGACCCCCCAAATACAAAAGGGAGACCCCCCAAGTACAAAAGGGAGACCCCCCCAAGTACAAAAGGGAGACCCCCCCAAGTAGAAAAGGGAGACCCCCCCAAGTACAAAAGGGAGACCCCCAAATACAAAAGGGAGACCCACCAAGTACAAAAGGGAGACCCCCCAAGTACAAAAGGGAGACCCCCCAAATACAAAAGGGAGACCCCCCAAGTACAAAAGGGAGACCCCCAAGTACAAAAGGGAGACCCCCCAAGTACAAAAGGGAGACCCCCCAAGTACAAAAGGGAGACCCCCCCAAGTACAAAAGGGAGACCCCCCCAAGTACAAAAGGGAGACCCCCAAATACAAAAGGGAGACCCCCCAAGTACAAAAGGGAGACCCCCAAGTACAAAAGGGAGACCCCCCAAATACAAAAGGGAGACCCCCCCAAGTACAAAAGGGAGACCCCCCAAGTACAAAAGGGAGACACCCCCCCCCCCCCCCACAAAAACAAATAAATCTATTCAATATTAATTTCGGACAATTATTATATTATTAATTATCACAATTTGACAATGAGAAAACGCCTGTATAATTGCCAGCCCAGACACGTAATTAAATAATAGCTTTCGCTCTCAGCACAATATCAACATGTTTGGAAGAAAACATAATGCATTCTGTCGCCTTCAGAAAAAAACACATAAAATATTAAAAATATCTTCTCAGCACAAAAGTAATTAGTGATAATAATAGTAGTTAACAAACGAAATCTTTCCAAATTCCAAAACTTAAAATTAAGAATTAGTACTTGGGTACTTGAGTACTTTTGTACGTGGGGGGGGGGGGGGGGGGGGGGGGGTCTCCCTTTTGTACTTGGGGGGTCTCCCTTTTGTACTTGGGGTGGTCTCCCTTTTGTACTTGGAGGGGTCTCCCTTTTGTACTTGGGGGGGGGGGGGGGGGGGTCTCCCTTTTGTACTTGGGTTAGGGTCTCCCTTTTGTACTTGGGGGGGTCTCCCTTTTGTACTTGGGGGGGGGGGGGGTCTCCCTTTTGTACTTGGGGAGGGGGGTCTCCCTTTTGTACTTGGGGGGGGGGGGGGGGGGGTCTCCCTTTTGTACTTGGGGGGGGGGGGGGGGGTCTCCCCTTTTGTATTTGGGGGGATCTCCCTTTTGTACTTGGGGGGTCTCCGTTTTGTACTCACCCTGATTTTAATCAGTTTAACATTAAATGGTTTTGTTCAGAAATGGAAAAAATGAGAAAGCGCGTCACCAGGGGTTGAACCAGCGCTATACGTACGTTTTAGCCTATCAGGCCTCATCAGTAGCGCTAACCAGTTCAGCCACTTGACACTGACATTCACTCACTCCAATTCATTTTATTAATCAGTTTAAGCTGAAGTTTAAACTTGACATAAGTTGATGCCATATATGGGACAGGCTACTTCTTGGTGGGAACGGTGCGCCATCTACACTTCAAAAGTTTGCCGCTAGAGGGCGATATGTCTGAAAGTGAAAACCTTCTTTCATTTCGTTATTTGGAATCCATTCAAGCTGAAACTCACAGATATCCGTGCTAGACCAACCATAGGTTGCATATAATAATGGGTTAAAGTTAAAGAAAAATTACAAAAAAATATAAAATATCAGGCGTAAGAATACTGTACTGTATATAATTGTATCATATCCATATCCAATTTATTACTAAATTTGAGTACTGTGGGCGTAAACAAGATTATATTATATTATATTAATTTTATACGGATGAAATCGTAACAAATTATTATATAAGCATTATTATCGATAAATTAATTTATTTAATTTCCTGATTAACAGATTAATTAAGCTAATTAAGTCATTCAGCAAAATGTCCACCAGCAACAAAGATTGGTACTCTGTACGTACAGTATGGTAATTCGTACCCGAAAGTAGAGGACAGAGCCTTACAGTAGTGCGCAGCGCAGCCTTACAGTAGTGCGCAGCGTAGCCTTACAGTAATGTGTAGGAAATGCACCAAATGTAACGAATAATGTATAAAACATGATGGGGCGGGGAAAAGTTGTAGTTTCAGTTTAGACACTAACCGAACATATCGGATACAATGTCAGAAACATCACCAACCTCATCAACATCCTCATCTTTATTCTCTATCAAGGTGCCTACCGTTTCCAGAGTGTCTCTGAGTTTCTCCCGACTAACCTCGGAGCGTTTCGGCTTCGCTTCCGTTTTCCCGGGTAGTGGTTTCAGTTTGGACAGCCGTTCCGCGTCGAATGTGTTACTGAAACTCCACGGGGGGCGCGTTGGTTGTTCCCGACTGCCTCGGGACTTCGAGGCCAACTCCTTCTGTCGCTTCCGCCACTCCAACTGTGATTTAGTCAGCCGGAACGGCGGAGGCGCCGAGCCCACGGCGGCTCGTAGATTAGTTAAACTCTTCGATCGGGGTTCCTCCCGTAGAACCCGGGTTAGTTTACCCGGAGAATCGTTGATCGATAAATCCCCAGATTCGTCGGAATCCGACAGATTCCCTCCCCGCCGCCGGTATTTATCTACGATTTCTTCGGCTTCTCTATCGAGACCAACCTCTGTTCCGAGTTTATTCACAGATTTGTCTAAATAAGCACGACGATATGCTCTCTCGATTCGATTATAAATTTCGTCCATATCTCGCTTTATTTTTGAGGGCTCGGTATTATCTTTTACGCATTTGCGTTCCCTAATTTTATCGATGTAACTTGATTTACTTGTTGATGAGTCAGTCAATTCGCTGTCACTATTGTAATTGTCTTCGTATTTCCTAGGCAGACTAGCAGAACGGAATTTACGAGACTTGTCGCCCTTTTTGAGATCGTATTTATTTTTATCTTCGGAATGTAAAAATCCCCCGTCGGCGTCATACAGATCACCGTAGTAACCGGAACGATTTGTAACGCCATCTAGAATCTTAAATCCATCGTAAATATTAGCGCGTGAGGACGAGTTCAAAGGATACCCGCGCGATGGCGCCCTGTAACTGCCACCTAGCGGAGCCACTGGAACTACTCTACCAGGTGGAGGGTATTTAGTGTTGGTATACTCCGCTAGGGGCGTAGTGTACGGCGTTACGAGTTTGTGATTGGTCGGGTATTTGGGCGGTTTCAACACCGACTCCATATTGATATCGCGGTAGCGATCCGCTAGCGACGACTGGCCCAAAACCGAATCGGTCCAGCCGTTGTAGTTTATACCGTAACTAGGCAACGACGCCTCTCGGGCCTCATACTGATTATTATATCTGGAAGGGCGGATGTAAGGAGTGTCTCCTGAGCCGTATAATTCCTCATTAGGAATATCGTCTAAGACATTGAAGTCGTCTCTGAAATCCACTTTCCCTCGTTTAAAACCCTTGAAATATTGTTTGTGATTTACTACCGAGGTGTCGTCGCTGGTCAGCTGATCCGAGTCGGAGAGACGAGCCCCCCTCCTTCCGGGGGAATATTCCGGGATCTCGAGACGAGCCCCCCTCCTTCCGGGGGAATATTCCGGGATCTCGTTCCGACAGAGCCGGCAGTGCAGCGCCATCTCGCGTTGGTTCCGCGGTTTCGTATCGGATTTGGGAGTGCATCTAGCCGACACTAGGGGGCTGTCGTCGCTTTCGATGTATTGAATACATTGCGGACAGACTTCAATATAAACCTGAAATAAAAGAAAAAATAGACTAATATTTATAAAAACATTCAATAAGTAGGACTTACTGTAATGCGGGAAAATAATATAAAAAAAAAGAAAATTGAAGATGTAAATCACACAGGTACCGTTGTAAAGTCCGCCATAAGGGCAACATGTTGCGGTAAACCAACAACGCAGATAATGATTATCCATATTTTATGCTCATTTTGTTCTACGCATGTCCTTAGATCATCATAATGATGATGGGGTGATGGTACCTCCTGCCAATGGAAATCCTGCCAAGTACCTAACTGATCTAGACTTTGCTGATGACTTAGGAGTACTCTCAGAATCACTAGAGGGAGCTTCTAGTGTTGGTCTTTTTGTTAACTCCAAGAAGAAATTTTGACAGTTAACTTCGCAAATCCTCAGGTAATGTCTGATAGATTAGCATAAGCTCAAAGGATGGTATGTTTGATCATGTGGATGACTTTTGTTACCTGTGATCATGGATCCGTAAGGAAGAGTTCCAATATTTCTCATTCTCAATAATAAAGTGGGAAAATTATAAATATTTACAATATATTATACGCAAAGGAATTTTATCAATTTTACTCCACTATAATTTTTACTCCGCTATAATTCACCAGTCCTTTTTAATCAATGTTCGGAAAATATCCAATTAAACTCCTTGAAAACGAGTAGACCTAAGTAATACCGAAGTTGCAAGGTTTCCAACTGCAACCATTTCTTCCCTTGACGGTCACCTAATATGAATACAGATTCAAATGAATTCCGATGGAATATGCTTAACGTTCTATTTGTTCATGTTGTTAGTCTTCATGTACACCATGTCCCGTAATATAGTGTCATTTTCTGATGACACGGAACCCCCCCCCCCCCAGATTTTTCTACAAATCTTTATCATATTGCTTGAAATTTGAAACACCACTAGTTCAACTCACCGTGGTTGTTACCGTCCACATGAAGACCTCCGGTGACATAAGGTCCCTTTTCTCGTGGCCAGGCTTTATCATATTGCTTGAACTTTAAACACAACTAGTTCAACTCACCGTGGTTGTTACCATGAAGCCGGAATTTTCGATTTTGCCTTTAAATTTTTTTTATAAGCGTTTTAAAAAAGTGTCTTTTGCGAAATCGCACCCTCTGTATCGTAGCCATTCTTCACATTAGTCGTAATTTTTTCATATCAATAAAAAGCTTGCGTTGCAAGGATTCCAAATATGTAACAATATCTGAATTTCGTTGAGAAACAGCTGAGATATAGGCGTTCAAAGATTGCAAGAATTATCGTTCGCTGAAGGTCATTTATTCTATTAAATAAATACACGATGTTCTGGAATATTTTGTTTAAGTATGAATAGCTACGCAATAGATATATTGGATAGGAATACCGCTGTTGTAGCGGCCAGGCTACTGTGCGGCTGACCGCGTTAAAATTTTGGTGCGGCGGGTTGAAATATTGCAGTATGGCGGTGTTTTATATTACGCGCACAATCGAGCATACTAGGGTTGAAAATGACTTGGGTGTGATTAAGTTCAGTTTTATTTATTATCAATTATTGTAGGGCGATAGTTCATTATTTTCAATAATTCGATAAAATATTATTATATAATTTACAATTTACCGGTAATTAAATATAATTGTTTGAAAACTGCGTTAAACTGTTAAATAAGGGTATTATCAAAAGGTTGGGAAAAATTCGTCTGTTTTGGTAAAGTACAGAAAATGAAAAATAGGTGAACCGGTAATGGTAAAAGTAAAACAATAAATTAAGGTCTGAATAAGGGGCAAGGGGGAACTCGATTGAGCGGTGAAACACGCTGCCTAATAACCGACCAAAATTATCAGTGAAAAGGATCTCTTAATAAAGATTCTGAGCTTTTTTATAGTAATTTGTGCATTAAGGGGTTTCCCGATATATTACTCGATAATTAACGGTCAAAGTTCAAACACTGGCATCTGAATGATATTGATGAATTAATAATTTCGGGTATAGCCAATAGGATGGCTGGGGAGCCTATACATGGGGATAGCCCCACTGTGTCCACTGCTAAATCAGGGCAACGCATCATCTATATTGGATATAGTGAATGCTCATACTACGCTGAGTTGCATTCTAAGTACAGTGATTGGATCGGTCATTCAAAAAACCCCACAAAGAATGAATGAATGTAATAATACATGAGTTTGTTTGAAGGTAATCCAATCCAATTAAGGCGGCCCTTCTGATGAAATGATAAATGATATTGAAGGTAGTCCAATCCCGTCAAGGTGGCCCTTCTGATGGAATGAAACGATATGCGGGATTGAATGAATAACCAAACCAAGAACTGCACAATAAAATGGTTGTATGCGTGGTAAGGGCAGAATAATTGGCAATTGAATTCATTTTATCTATGTGAAACTGCCCATGTACAAACTTCCTAGACACCGGGAGGGTGCCGAAAATTTCAGGTCTGTCGTCATTCTAATGCCTGGAAAAGGTGAGTGATCAAAATGGTAACGGAATAGCCCAAAATGCACAAAAATAACTATAAATAAATATCATTCTAGCATTTTGGAAGTTTGAGTTTGGCCGTCGGCGCAACGTGAATCGCTAATTGAGAGGGTTCTGAGAGGATTATTACTAAATACAGTATGTAAGTGGATGTTAAATGATTAAAGACAATAATAATTTAAAACAAAATACAGTATATGGCGTTATAATAATAATAAAATAATTAAATATACGTACTGGAAAAAGGTTAATTACTGTCATAGGTAAAGGGTTCGATGGCAACATTATAGGGAAAATGGGCTTAAAGCCGCAACACGCATAGTGGGCAAAGCCGCAACAAAAGGATAATGGGCTCTACCGCCGCAACAATGGTCACAACTACTACTGGTAGGTTACGAAACTGAAAGTAAATAAATAAGGGGGCCTAAATAAATAATAAATAGAAATACGATTAAATATTGGATGAGAGTGGATAAATAAAGAGGATAAATGGGACAGACGAATTTCATTGCAGCTAAATTTTTGATGTGCTGAGCGTTAGCCAACCAACCAACTTATAAAATAAATAACACATTCTAGAATTTTGTGTATTTATTAAATAGAATAAATGGCCTGCAGCGAACGATAATTCTTGCAATCTTTGAACGCCCATATCTCAGCTGTTTCTCAACGAAATTCAGATATTGTTACATATTTGGAATCCTTGCAACCTTGCAAGCCTTTTTAATGATATGAAAAAATTACGACTAATGTGAAGAACGGCTACGATACAGAGGGTGCGATTTCGCAGAAGACACTTTTTTAAAACGCTTATAAAAAAAATTTAAAGGCAAAATCGAAAATTCCGGCTTCATGGGGTCATCGACGGTGAGTGGAACTAGTTGTGTTTCAAATTTCAAGCAATGTGATAAAGATTTGATAAAAATCTGGGGGGGGGGGGGGGGGGGGTCCGTGTCATCTGAAAATGACACCATATTACGGGACATGGTGTATATATAAACACCGCACATTTATAGCACTAATTGCTTGGTGATCTACACGAATTACCGGTAATCAGCGAAAATTGATTATATTCAAAGTAGATAAAAAGTTTTGATTGCTGAACCGTAAGACTGCTAGCTAGTGCTGTACCTACCTGTGGAAAATGCTAGTGCTGTACCTACCTGGGGAGACTGCTAGTGCTGTACCTACCTGGGGAGACGGCTAGTGCTGTACCTACCTGGGGAGACTGCTAGTGCTGTACCTACCTGTGGAGACTGCTAGTGCTGTACCTACCTGGGGAGACTGCTAGTGCTGTACCTACCCGGGGAGACTGCTATTGCTGTACGTACCTACCTGGAGAGACTGCTATTGCTGTACCTACCTGTGGAGACTGCTAGTGCTGTACCTACCTGTGGAGACTGCTAGTGCTGTACCTACCTGGGGAGACTGCTAGTGCTGTACCTACCTGTGGAGACTGCTAGTGCTGTACCTACCTGGGGAGACTGCTATTGCTGTACCTACCTATGGAGACTGCTATTGCTGTACCTACTTGTGGAGACTGCTAGTGCTGTACCTACTTGTGGAGACTGCTAGTGCTGTACCTACCTGTGGAGACTGCTAGTGCTGTACCTACTTGTGGAGACTGCTAGTGCTGTACCTACTTGTGGAGACTGCTAGTGCTGTACCTACCTGTGGAGACTGCTAGTGCTGTACCTACTTGTGGAGACTGCTAGTGCTGTACCTACCTGTGGAGACTGCTAGTGCTGTACCTACTTGTGGAGACTGCTAGTGCTGTACCTACCTGGGGAGACTGCCATTGCTGTACCTACCTGGGGAGACTGCTATTGCTGTACCTACCTGTGGAGACTGCTAGTGCTGTACCTACTTGTGGAGACTGCTAGTGCTGTACCTACCTGTGGAGACTGCTAGTGCTGTACCTACTTGTGGAGACTGCTAGTGCTGTACCTACCTGGGGAGACTGCCATTGCTGTACCTACCTGGGGAGACTGCTATTGCTGTACCTACCTGTGGAGACTGCTATTGCTGTACCTACTTGTGGAGACTGCTAGTGCTGTACCTACTTGTGGAGACTGCTAGTGCTGTACCTACCTGTGGAGACTGCTAGTGCTGTACCTACCTGTGGAGACTGCTAGTGCTGTACCTACCTGTGGAGACTGCTAGTGCTGTACCTACCTGTGGAGACTGCTAGTGCTGTACCTACCTGTGGAGACTGCTAGTGCTGTACCTACTTGTGGAGACTGCTAGTGCTGTACCTACCTGGGGAGACTGCCATTGCTGTACCTACCTGGGGAGACTGCTATTGCTGTACCTACCTGTGGAGACTGCTATTGCTGTACCTACTTGTGGAGACTGCTAGTGCTGTACCTACCTGTGGAGACTGCTAGTGCTGTACCTACCTGTGGAGACTGCTAGTGCTGTACCTACTTGTGGAGACTGCTAGTGCTGTACCTACCTGTGGAGACTGCTAGTGCTGTACCTACCTGGGGAGACTGCTAGTGCTGTATCTACCTGTGGAGACTGCTAGTGCTGTACCTACCTGGGGAGACTGCTAGTGCTGTACCTACCTGTGGAGACTGCTAGTGCTGTACCTACCTGGGGAGACTGCTAGTGCTGTACCTACCTGTGGAGACTGCTAGTGCTGTACCTACCTGGGGAGACTGCTAGTGATGTACCTACCTGTGGAGACTGCTAGTGCTGTACCTACCTGGGGAGACTGCTAGTGCTGTACCTACCTGTGGAGACTGCTAGTGCTGTACCTACCTGGGGAGACTGCTAGTGCTGTACCTACCTGTGGAGACTGCTAGTGCTGTACCTACCTGGGGAGACTGCTAGTGCTGTACCTACCTGTGGAGACTGCTAGTGCTGTACCTACCTGGGGAGACTGCTAGTGCTGTACCTACCTGGGGAGACTGCCATTGCTGTACCTACCTGTGGAGACTGCTAGTGCTGTACCTACCTGTGGAGACTGCTAGTGCTGTACCTACCTGTGGAGACTGCTAGTGCTGTACCTACCTGTGGAGACTGCTAGTGCTGTACCTACCTGGGGAGACTGTCATTGCTGTACCTACCTGTGGAGACTGCTAGTGCTGTACCTACCTGTGGAGACTGCTAGTGCTGTACCTACCTGTGGAGACTGCTAGTGCTGTACCTACCTGTGGAGACTGTTAGAGCTGTACCTACTTGTGGAGACTGCTAGTGCTGTACCTACCTGGGGAGACTGCTATTGCTGTACCTACCTGTGGAGACTGCTAGTGCTGTACCTACCTGTGGAGACTGCTAGTGCTGTACCTACCTGGGGAGACTGCTAGTGCTGTACCTACCTGTGGAGACTGCCATTGCTGTACCTACCTGTGGAGACTGCTAGTGCTGTACCTACCTGTGGAGACTGTTAGAGCTGTACCTACCTGGGGAGACTGCCATTGCTGTACCTACCTGTGGAGACTGCTAGTGATGTACCTACCTGTGGAGACTGCTAGTGCTGTACCTACCTGGGGAGACTGCTATTGCTGTACCTACCTGTGGAGACTGCTAGTGCTGTACCTACCTGTGGAGACTGCTAGTGCTGTACCTACCTGTGGAGACTGCTAGTGCTGTACCTACCTGTGGAGACTGCTAGTGCTGTACCTACCTGGGGAGACTGCTATTGCTGTACCTACCTGGGGAGACTGCTATTGCTGTACCTACCTGGGGAGACTGCTAGTGCTGTACCTACCTGTGGAGACTGCTAGTGCTGTACCTACCTGTGGAGACTGCTAGTGCTGTACCTACCTGGGGAGACTGCTATTGCTGTACCTACCTGGGGAGACTGCTATTGCTGTACCTACCTGTGGAGACTGCTAGTGATGTACCTACCTGTGGAGACTGCTAGTGCTGTACCTACCTGGGGAGACTGCTATTGCTGTACCTACCTGTGGAGACTGCTAGTGCTGTACCTACCTGTGGAGACTGCTAGTGCTGTACCTACCTGGGGAGACTGCTAGTGCTGTACCTACCTGGGGAGACTGCTATTGCTGTACCTACCTGGGGAGACTGCTAGTGCTGTACCTACCTGTGGAGACTGCTAGTGCTGTACCTACCTGTGGAGACTGCTAGTGCTGTACCTACCTGTGGAGACTGCTAGTGCTGTACCTACCTGTGGAGACTGCTAGTGCTGTACCTACCTGTGGAGACTGCTAGTGCTGTACCTACCTGTGGAGACTGCTAGTGCTGTACCTACCTGTGGAGACTGCTAGTGCTGTACCTACCTGTGGAGACTGCTAGTGCTGTACCTACCTGGGGAGACTGCTAGTGCTGTACCTACCTGGGGAGACTGGGAGTGCTGTACCTACCTGTGGAGACTGCTAGTGCTGTACCTACCTGTGGAGACTGCTAGTGCTGTCCCTACCTGGGGAGACTGCTAGTGCTGTACCTACCTGTGGAGACTGCTAGTGCTGTACCTACCTGGAGAGACTGCTAGTGCTGTACCTACCTGGGGAGACTGGGAGTGCTGTACCTACCTGTGGAGACTGCTAGTGCTGTACCTACCTGGGGAGACTGCTATTGCTGTACCTACCTGGGGAGACTGCTATTGCTGTACCTACCTGTGGAGACTGCTAGTGCTGTACCTACCTGTGGAGACTGCTAGTGCTGTACCTACCTGTGGAGACTGCTAGTGCTGTACCTACCTGTGGAGACTGCTAGTGATGTACCTACCTGGGGAGACTGCTAGTGCTGTACCTACCTGGGGAGACTGCTATTGCTGTACCTACCTGGGGAGACTGCTAGTGCTGTACCTACCTGGGGAGACTGCTATTGCTGTACCTACCTGTGGAGACTGCTAGTGCTGTACCTACCTGTGGAGACTGCTAGTGCTGTACCTACCTGGGGAGACTGCTATTGCTGTACCTACCTGGGGAGACTGCTATTGCTGTACCTACCTGTGGAGACTGCTAGTGCTGTACCTACCTGGGGAGACTGCTAGTGCTGTACCTACCTGGGGAGACTGGGAGTGCTGTACCTACCTGTGGAGACTGCTAGTGCTGTACCTACCTGTGGAGACTGCTAGTGTTGTACCTACCTGGGGAGACTACTAGTGCTGTACCTACCTGTGGAGACTGCTAGTGCTTTGTGCTTTACCTACCTGGGGCTGGGAATTTGCACAAGTTTTCTTCGGATTCTCTGTCTCGCGGGGTTTTTTAATCTCTGCGGGCGCCGGTGGCGGTGTAATAGGTTTCCTGTAACGGAATAGTAGAAGACAATACAAATTAGTGTATTGTATTGACTTACAGTACTGAATCAACAAACTTTTAAACTATTATTAATATTAATTTTGTGTTAGAAACTCGCCCGCAGTAGTCTACTAGCCACTGTAAACAGTATTGCTAGGTTAGAGTTATGTGGCGAGCCAAGAAATGAGCGGAACCTCTTCATACGAATTCAGTTTAGTCTAAAGGTCTTGTGCTTGTATGAACCGAACCTAGACAGCTGGTGCCAACCGCCGAGACACGCCAGCCGGTAATAAAAGGTATATGAATATAATATTATCGGCAGTACTGTATAAACAAACCAATAGTATTTAACCGCGACGACATTTCTATAAAATTACACTTTTACACTTTCAAAGAAAAAATATTAAAGACAGCTTAAGACAGTAATAATAAAAAAGACAACTTGAAAAGTATTGCTATTCAAAAGTTTTCAATCTAGAACTTGCAATACTTGTATAATAATTTGGCTCGTCGTGATTTCAGAGGACTTGGAATTCCAAGATGAACAGCTGAACAGAAAAACAAACAGTTTCTGAACAGTTGAACTCTTGAACAGAATAATGAACAGTTTCTAACGGTTGAACAGAATAATGAAAGTTTCTAGTAGTTGATGAGAATAACGATCAGTTTCTTAGTTGAAACCAAATTAACTAAATATTTCAGGGCTACTCACGGTGGGGCTGGGGGAGGAGTTGTTTCCCGTTGACGAGGTGGAGTTACTGGTCGAGGTGGGGTTGGTGGTAGGAGATCGGCTTGGACACCTACCGTGTCCGTCCTGTGGACGTCTCCGACCTGGACACCAACCGTTTCCACAGAGACGTCGGGAGCCACGGGAATGGGGACCAAGAGAGTCTCCAACTCCGGCAGTGTCTGGGAGGAGGTTGTCACATCGGTTAGTAAACTGAAACCGAAAGAAGTTTGGCTGTCGGTATCCGTATCTTTGGTAGATCCGACAACAGGTTGACGAGTTGGACCGTCGGTAGATCGTGGAAAGAAGGTCATTTTTGGGAAAACAGTCGGAGGTTTGGGAACTAATGGGAGAATATAGACATGGATTATAATATAGACCAATACAGTACAGTAATATAACAAAGTATATAGCGAAGGTTCTACTCCTAACTACATCCTAAATAGATTGCTTTGTGGCCCCGTAACGCTGCAAAATAATATCAATTACTTGGAAACAAGCGACGTTTCTGGTATACATCTTTACTATTCTCTATTCTGCTCTAGTGTGAATGATAGCAGCCATTGTATGCAGCTAACTGTAAGATTGTTTACCGTACAGTTGTTGTAGTAGCAACTAGAACAAACTAGTTGCATATGAATGGGTATTAATTTTATTTTCAAATTGTTACCTTTTCGCTCGAATATACCGCGAATTCGGGATAAAAAGTGGAAACAAAGGGAAAAAAGGTAACCCAAAGGAATTCATTTATTTTTTTTTTTGAGAAAAAGTAAAATTATTTTTGGTGGAATTTCTTAATTTTTATAATTTATTATTTGTGTTATGGAGTTGGTGAAGAGAAGACGGCAGCATCATATGATAGTATTGACAGATGGGAGGTCATGAGGAGGTAAATTGCGGACATACAAGGTATCAGATAGAATATCCAGGTCTATCTTTTACCTGAGCCGCTAGCTAAGTGGATAGAGCGTCAGACTTCCAACCCCGAGGTCATCAGTTCGATCCCACCTGGACGTCATTGCAGACTTTGCAAAAGCTGTGCCCAACAAAAAGTTATTTATATAAAATTTTATTATTGCTATTATTGTAATAAATAATCGAAAACACTAAATTATTTAACATTGAGTAAGGCAGCATCAGGAGTTGAAGATTACAATAATTTGAATCGCAGTAACTGGAAACAATATAGTCAAATACTGTAAGTTAATTTATTTTGTACCACTATATTGCTCTATATTTAAAGAATTGAGCAACAATAAAGTATCAATTTAAGAATAAAATTACATATTACATTTTTTTCAATATTCTCTCGACCCGTTATTAACCTTGCTGGGGCTCGGTAAATAAAATGCCTCAAAAAGTGAAAAAAAAGTTCCACTTTCATTTTCCCATGTAATAAATTATAATTATTAATATGCTGTAACATTATAGATTATTAAAGCGCACGAGAAGCCGATAATTGGACATAATGTAACAAATTTACCTACACCGTGGTATAACAATGGCACTAATCAACGTTACAGACCCGCATATTTACGTAAACCACCATCACTGCGCTCGTTTATTACATAAATACACTCGAATCATTCCAGCAGCGATTCCTTTAATGTGATCTATTACAGATATTCTGTGTATAGCCATATCACCCACGTTTAGCAAAATTACGAAAGTTAAT
Source organism: Nemertoderma westbladi (assembly GCA_032718475.1). Lineage (NCBI taxonomy): Eukaryota > Metazoa > Xenacoelomorpha > Nemertodermatida > Nemertodermatidae > Nemertoderma > Nemertoderma westbladi. Next base: position 59,700 of record JAUCBJ010008666.1, read on the forward strand.
TAATTCCCAATTATTATTGTACCTGGACCATTTTACTGGTACTCATTAATCACTGTATCTCAACGTTTTTAGGAATACCACGATTACAGATGAACCGATGAAGTTTGGAGTTGGAGTACGACATAAAAAATTAAACTAACATTCTGACAATCTTTGACATGAACAATTCCACATGCGCCACATCACTTGGCCAAATGGTACATGTTCGTGGGGCCATCGCGCAGGACGAGGCTCAGTTATCAGATACAGACTAAAATTGAGCGACTTTATCACAAAATCAGGTTTTGAAAATTTACCCACACCACCAATCAATCAAAGAAAGGGGGACAGTACGTGTTCACCCCTTTTAATCTGCAGCCCCCCCCCCCCCCCCTTCCCACCCACCAGTACTTTATAACTACCGATGCCTTCAATAGGCGCAGCCAGGTATGGTTTATAGGAATATAATAAACGCAGTAGGCAGTACTCGTCTTCATTATTATAAACGTCGTTGTGCTCGTCCTGTTTTGTATTTAAACATATTTCCTAAACGCAGACTGACGGACGATCTTTATAACTACCGATGCCTTCAATAGGCGAAGCCAGGTATGGTTAATAGGAATATAGTCTACGCAGTACTCGTCTTCATTATATACCGCGTTGCGCTTGTCACTCGTCCTGTTTTGCATTAAAATATTTTTCCTAAACCAAGACTGACGATCTTTATACAGTTATAACTATGCGAAGTTTCGAAACTGTGCGAGTTTCACACAACTGTGCTGATACATCTATGCGGAGATGTGTGATACAACACCAACGCATCGTATGCCGATGTAGTAATATGGATATTGAAATAATATTAAATCAATGTACACTCTTAAAGCTGCAGCGAAAAAATGTAGATAATTTCCTAGGTTACATATAAAATAATATTATTATTTTTAAGAACATTAATTTTACTACTTTGCAAAAATTCAATTAAAAAATAACCAGACAAATATATTGCGGAATAAACTATTACAGATATAAGCCTACAACAGTCATTATATCTTCTGACACCTGAGATAGTAAGTAATACAACATTTATAGTATAGAGTCAATAGGAATTGAACTACAGGCAGTACATGGTTGGAGTTATGTCTGGGTTGCTATAGCAATACTACTGGCTGCCTATTACAGTACAATTCCCCTCTGGTAAGGCTACACCAACATCTCCCAACTCTACACCCCCGTAGAGACTATGTTAACAAATAATGGGCAGGATTAAATTTGTACTCAATAATTGTGCCGCTTTAATTACGTTTAGATCAATTAAAGACACATTTATTAAAGCAAATCACTTGAACTAATTAAAGACTATAATAGAATGGGGTATGTGGATTACATCTGTATAATTTTTACGTATAATTATTTAAATCGTATACTGTAAAATAATTAATTTCCTTTAACAGGCAGGTTGAAAATGCAGTTTTTACCGTAATCAACTTAATTAACTAATTAACTGCTATTATCTTAGCTTCTCGAAGGCCACACGGAAATTCAACTTGGAAAATTTCTAAACTTTGGCCAGACTACATGTGTACCACGTGTACATGTGTTTGGCTGAGTTATTAACGTTTAAAATTGGACACGACAGATCAACAGAACAACAGAACGACAGAACAACAGATCGACAGATCAACAGACACACCGATTGAGTTAGTGGTACCTGTATGCTAAGCTCGCTTACTTTCGTCGCTCGCCCCACAATGTTGCAGCAAGAAGTTGAGCAATGTTGCAGGGTGTTTTCCAGTAACGTATTGTTGGGTATTTCCAACAACATATTTCTGAATCCCTCGCACGGATCAACTGTTGTTAAGGAAACATAACCATACAGCAACAAATGTTGCACCGTATGAACAAACTACGACGACCTTTAGAAAACATATAGGAAATGGTAAATAATAACAAAATTATTACTTACGCATATGCATACTGGGCGAGAGTCTTGCGTCACATTATACAGTTCGCGTTGTGGTACGGAAGAATTTTGTGCAAAATAAAATCCTATAGCTATACACCACTCCCTTTAACTCCCATTACACCTTTAACCCCAAGAAAAATCTCGGTTAGGCCTCAGTACAGCAGCACGCACGCACGTTTCATTCACCACCCAAATCTTTGGCACATATTATTATTAATATACAAGTACTGTACCCGGTATGTGGATCGTTAACACTGCCCACCAAATAGAGCCAAATATTGACCATTCAGTGTCCACAGCACAATATAGTGATTTCTAATATAGAATCCGCACAACTTTAAACTAAACGAACTAACCGGTCTTTAATCCGGCTTTATTCCTCTGCGAACCATCGCTTCCATGGGAGCCCCTCGATTTACTCCCACTCGACTCCCTTCTCCTCCCCCCTACGTCAGACCTTTTCCTTCGCACTTCCCCGCTCTGCCTAGACTGGCCGCTCGAATGCCCCGACTCCACCTTGGTTTTGACGCCGCCCGACTTCCGCTTTCCTCGCAAACTAGTTTCTGATTGGTCAGAATGACCTTTCAGGCTACTGCGTGGTTTTGATGGGTCGGATCGATGGCCACCGTCTCCGTTCGGGGTTCTCGAATATGCGTCATAAACACCACCTAGAGATGACAACGTAATCGCTATATAAATAAACTATCTATATATATAAATTACCGGTGGATAATGAGCAGGTTGCCATAAATTAACAATGTGAAATATATATATGAATATGATTAATAATTAGGGACAATGGACATAGAGCTAAACTCACGTTTTGAATTATCAGCAAAAAACGTCTCGACTTTATCCAAATCCTGAGTTTGCGGGGGTTCAGGCGCAACAGATAGTGTTCCGAGCATTGTGAATAACTGTATTAACCTACTGTATTAACCCTAACCCCTATTGAATAACTGTATTGGCAATTGTAATTAATATTGAATACCGGTACTTCATTACATTTTACATTACTAAACTATAACTGTATAATATATAATAAGTATAATACCGGTAAGTGCTGATAATAAGTGCTTATTAGGCCTATTCTATAATAATAAGTGCTGATCAGACTGAAGAGAGTCAGCGAATCAGGCCTACGTCGATATGAATCAGTAGACTCGGCTTACATAAATTAACATTAGCCAGAATAAGCACATTTTCGATATTATTTCGTACTAAAAGTTGGTAAAATAATAAAATAAGTTTGTGTGGAGTCTGGAGTGTCTCTTAGTTTTGTTGGGTGTGCTTCTGTCCTTAAATTACCTGGCTACTACACTGCCGTACTGGTACCTACGTTGATAGTTACTGCTGTACTCTACAGCAGTACAGTGTACGTACACCGTACTGTCAACAGTTTAGGCCTACAGCAGTATCACAATTGTAACTGATTTTAACATCAGCTGATAGAAGCCAGTGTTTAAAAGGTTGCCTAGCAACCATCCAAGATCACAGGCCTGTTTATGACGTTTCCGCTTGCCCATAACCAAGGCCTACTAGAAAACAGGCCGTGCAGCCGACTGCTAGGCCCTAAAACTTATCATAATAAATGGGACTTCCTATAATAAATGTATACTAAAACTTATGGGCCGACTTCTTTTAACAATGCTGCAATGCAGGTGCTACAGTGTAAAGGAATATAGATTACTCATAATGGCCATTCTTTCACATTCACTATATTTGGCAATTTGGGGCAATAGATTATGAAGAATCTTTTTCTGGCAGTAATTTTGTGATCAAAAAATGATATCTACAGTACTCAATAAGGCCAACTATACATATGACAATGACAAGTACGTACCGGTACTTTGGTGTTGGCATTGATTTGTTGTGTTAATTATGTCGTTTTAAGGGGAAAATACATTGTGAGGGTTTATAATTTAACGTACTGTATATTCTAGTTTAAGGCTAATTATGCACTAGCAGTAGCCTACCTAGGGCATACAGTACTTTTTTTGGCACCGCTGAAAAATGAGTTGATTAGCGGTGTTTTATCTACACACATGGACGTTTATACTGCTTGTACCTTGTCATTTACTTTCCTCGTTTCCCAACAGTTCTCAAAGTTTGTTTCCCTCGGTAATTTTGTAGAACACACGCCCCAACCCCCACTCCCACCCCCCCCCCCCCCCCCCCAAAAAAAAACCTTTACTTAATAATATTTTAAAGTACTTTAAATTACTACTTTATATTATTAATAAGTACTTTGTGTTATTATTTTATTATTTGTATGATTATTTATTTACGATTGCCGACCCAATATTCCCCAGTATAAAAAACATCAGTGGCCCCGATACGGGCTCTTCATTAATTAAATTGAATAAGTAACAATGGTAAAGATTAAAGATAAACCAGCAAATTCAACATGTGACTCCCTGTGTAGAGAAATATACCAGTTTTTAAAGAGTCTTTCTGGGCTCGGACTCAACCCTGTGACCCCCCTATAGAGAAATATACTGTATATCAGTTTTGATTAGGATACTACAGTATATTATACTATTGTACTTATAAAGCAATGCGTCGAAGTTTGCTATTCTCCGTTGCTGCGGACGAGCTGTTTGTGGTGTGGAGAAAAGAGACGCATTTGAGAAATGTGTTTCCAAGGATACGTCTTGTTTTGTTCGATAAAGTTAGGCCTACTGTAGTAAAGGGTTGAGTGTAGTGCAGGAAATAAGTTGGCTTTGCCCATAACTCTACTCTAAGTATGCAAGACAAACGGAAATTAGCACGTTGTGGTGAACAAATTCAGAGCTTTTGTGATTCCATAAAATTGCATGGCATTCGTACGGAGCCCGGGAATGGACATGAGAAAAATATTTTTCTAACACGAGCCCTCGAGTTACTAACACGAGGGCTCGTGTTCGAAAAATATTTTTCTCATGTCCCTTCCCGGGCTCCGTAAATTCGTTTATTATCAAACTTTAACTTTTTTATTTATTTTTTTCGTTTTGTAATTGTTCATCTGTTATAGGCCGAGGCCCTTTGTTGTTATTTGTTGCATCTAGAGCAGAATTTAATGGGGATTTCAAATCTGAAAACGGCTTGAAGAGAGATCTCGTTTAGTTCGTCTCGGGTCGTAATGCTGAAAAGTACAGTTACGACCCGAGTTTATTTATGTACCGAGCGACCGCAGCGAGGGAGTTATTTACCGGGATTATTACATAAATAAACAAGGATCTTTAACGCTGAAAAGTGACCTTTGCAAGTAGTGATGTATGTAATTTTGTTACATTATGTCAACTTATCGGTGTTCGGTATGTGAAGAAAGGATTTTATGTATGATCATTTTTGAACATGAACACATTAATCATGTACTATTTCGAATATAAATGAAAATTATTAACAGGTACCGGTACTACAGTAATACATTTATATCTAATTAAAGTTTATTGTTGTTATCTCCTGCATGGATGTGATAAATCTTTGATCCATTGTCGAATGAAGCAAACTGAGTCACCGCCTGTGTCCTTCTAGTTTTACTGAACACTGTCGCCATATTTTCTTTGCTCATTTTCTCTAAAATGTCTTCTATAGGACGTATGGAATACAGTCTTACACGTTAAACAATTATTTACATACAGTAGCTAGTCCCGTCACTGCAAACTGGACGTACGCATTATGCAAACACGTGCTGCTTTATTGAATAAAGAAGCACGCATTTATATAAATGGAAATAATACATTCTGGAATAAGGTAATTGAAGTTGTTTACATGTCATTGATTACTTTGCAGCGTTCCGTCCTATAGCCGCAACGCTGCAAAGTAGTTCTTTGCAGCGTTACTAGTAATTCACCAGAACGCTGTTAAGTTGACATAATGTAACAAATTGAGTTACAGTAGTATAATGTAATCCAGATTACAAGCTACAGTAAAAACGCCGTTGCGATATGGTTGTTTATTTCATGTTGGCCCTGAAAAGGGTAAGTACTATAAGGTAGAATGAGGTAGAATGAGCTAGAATGACCTATAATGATCTAGACCCATAGAATGAGCTATTTAATAGTAGAATGAGCTAGAATAACCTATTTTGGAACAAGAATGAACTATAATGATTTATTAAATAGAGGAATGGGCTATAATGGATCACTAATAAAAGGAAGAACGACCTAGAAGGGCATAGAATGAGCTAGAATGGCCTATAAAATGACAACAAACTGTCGAACTCAACCCACTTCAAGTACTGAAGTACAGTATATTATTATTATTATTATTATTACCTTTAATCCAGGCCTTAGCCCATAAAAACGAGTAATACAAGCACACAAACCAATCAAGCACAGAGTAAGAGTAGTAGGTTACTGAAATATTACCTAAGAAAGAATACGTGATATTGAATTAATACTACGTACGCGAGATCTCATGTAAAATAGAATTGCAAGTTGTGTCAATTCTACGCAATAAACTTTGTTTGGAACGGTACCGAATATGGCAAAACATTGGAAGGTTTAACCTTCCGAATTGTAGAGACATACTTGTAGGTTCACCGTCGGTAACCCGCGGAATATTAAACAAAAAACGTGCACAATTATTGTAAGCCACCCGAATCTTATTGTAACATATCTGTGAATAGTTATGAGCATTCCACAGACTGTTAGTTACAATATATAGGGGTGCAATATGCCCGAAAAAGAGTTACTTTTACCGGTAAAGGAGCGGTACTGAACTTCCTAACTAAAACATTTGCTCTGGCATACAAGCAATGCATTTGTTTAGTTATGTCGTAATCATCGTCAGTAGTAGAGTGAAGAATATGTCCTAAATAGTTAAACTTATCAACAATTGGAATATATATGCACCATATAAACGGATTCTACATAGCGGAATACCTGAGTGAGATTTCGGCAAAAAATATATACATTTCGTTTTTTTAACATTGTAAAGCATTGAATGACAGTTGGCAAATTTAACAGCGGTGTTAACTAAATTTTGCAAACCATAAATTGATGTAGATATCAAACAAAGGTCATCTGCATACAGTATGTGATTCACTCGTAAAGAACCCACTTTACAGCCAACACCACTGTTGGTTAATAATATACTAAGATCATCTACATATAAATTAAAAAAGTAAGGACTTAATATACCTCCTTGTTTTATTTCTTTAATAGAATAAATACATGTTTCCGTACCTGAATTGGATTTGAATCCAAACTGGTTCGCTGAAGTTTGCAAACGGTCAATACACCGATTTAGAATTATTCTCTCAACAATCTTTCCTAGAACTGCACCAAAGAAATACCTCTATTGTTGTCCTTATTGGTAATATCCGCAGTTCTATCCTTAATAAGAGGAAGAGCCGTGGAACCAATCATACTTTGAGGCATATAGCCATGAGACAGCATAGCATTAATTAAAACAGCTAAAGTATTAATTAGGGTCTTGCTACAACCCTCAATAAAATGCTCTGCACATAGCCCGTCCGGGCCACTGGCTTTACCGGTAGGCAGGCTAAATACAGCATCTACTGTAAGACTTCACGGTCAGATACCATTGGGATATCTACACTTATATTAGCATTAATATAATTATTAACGTAATCACGTTCGGAATCATCATTTACACAGTTAAACAGCTGATCAAAATGAACTTTCCACATATTACAAATATTATTTGCACCAACACAATTATCAACCTTGAGTGGAAAGGGAACTTTATCGGCAGTGTGTGTCCGAATTTGGGTCCAGAAGTCCTTCGTCTGGTCTGATAACATGGCCTTCGCCATACGTTCATTACGAATATTATTTTCATTGCGCTTACAATGTCTCAAAGCCAGCTTGAACTGCGCTTTGCTTTTTAAGTATTCTTGAAAAATAGGGCCAGTCCTAGGTGAACCGCATTCACGCCAAAGCTTGAAAGCGTTTCGAGATTGACTGTATTTTTATTTTACCTGGTCGTTCCATCCCGGGATGTGCCGGTTAGATGAAGACCCGGATGTTGATTTTATAAATTTATTTGATGAAGCTGTTAAGGCCCGAACTAATTTGTCGTATAAGGTGTCAATAGCCTCACGATGATTTACACACTTAGAGTCGTCACAGGACAGTAAGTTTTTAGTCAATGACGTCATCAAGCATACGGTGAACACTACTACAGTAGCTATGTAAGTTATTCTTCGTGGTATGTGACCAGTCAAAATGTTGACAGTGTACTTTTTTATGTAAGTCATTTGCATCATATACAGTAACGATTCTAAATTTTATGAGCGTTATCTAGGAGCACTACAGCTGACAGGGCATTTCAAATTATCTGTCAAATAGTGGGAAGTTTTTTTGCACAATTTTTTGCTTATAATCATAAACCTGTAAACTGAACTGAACAGCCAGTCAAATTAAGCCATTACCGGTATCAAGTTAAATGATCTCGATATTGCACTGTTCTGCTGTTAGCTACCGGTAAGCGGTAACTACTGAACTATACTTTCAGTTTTATCAGTTTTCAATGGAAAGCTACCGGTAACAGACTAACAGTACTGCATGAGCAGGCCTACTGCATGTACCTGTGTACTGATGGGGGTACTTTCAGGGTATAACTTTTCGACGTATCCGTATCCGTATGCATTTGCCGTATCCGTATGTACATACGCGTATGTGCGTATGTAATGGATTCCTATGGAGAATAATCCGTATGTGATTTTAGAGATTAGGCATTGCGGACCAGTAAGAAGTGCACAGCACACATGCAGACTGAAAACAGGTAGGTCTACTTAAAGCTAAGTGATTTAAAGAGTTATCTAGAGTGGATAGGATAGAGATCTTTTTACAAGTGACCCACTGAGAAACAATTACTAAAATTAATTAATTAATATTTCCAGCAATATTTCGGCCACAGGCCTTTTACTAGCTGTAGGGTAAATGTTTCAAACATAAATTTTAACGGTACAGCAAAAGCACAAACAGTAAGTACTACTGCTGACACCGGTACCGGTGAAAGTCTAGACTACATAATTGGGGGGCACTTTACATACTGTATATTAATTATTCCCACTATACTGTAGCACTATGCACTACACTAACCATTACTACTCTACTGTACATGGAATGTTATAAATCGCACCAAATATTGTAATTATATTCTATGGTATTATTTGCACCATTATACTGTAGGTTTAATGAAACCGAACCCTGTGAAGTTAAACGTGGTACAGTATGGCGTGTAGTGCTGTAGGTTCGTAAGATTACTCACCAGCCGGTTTCAAACGAGTCGACATACTGTGTATTAATAGCAGGTCGTCTTTCTCTTATATTTGATACTGTCTACCCAGTCTTTACAGTGATCTATGAGTTCTATGGTGAATGGATTGTCTCTACTATTTAGTGGGAGGTCTGCGTGAAATTTGCGATAGTGGTCTTTCATTGCGGATGTAGTTTTGCCGTCAATATTCCTAACTGCATTGCGGTGTCTCGACATGCGTGTGGGAATTTGTGTGTAGGTTTCTCCTATATATGATTCTCCACAGAGACTGTATGTTATAGCGTAGACAACGTTCTTGGTGGTGCACTGGGTGGAGCCATGGTTACAAGTGTAACAGGGTACCTGGGCAGGTGCGGGACATTTGGTTGGGTTCAACCTGGACCTGGTGACGAGCTGTTGGAGTTTACGACCTGGCGTCGCTACTATCCTAGTTATACCTGCAAATGGAGACCTGCGGACTATCGATTGGACCTTCCTTTTGATGTCTTCGTTTATAAACGGGACTACTAATGATATGGATGATGGTCCTGGTGGGCTTATAATGGCTGTAGGAATATCCGTCTTATTTGATTGGGTAACTACTGTATGGATAAGTCTATCTACCGTGTGTGGGGGATAATCGTTATTAAGTAAAACCTGCCACACCTTCTCTACGCCTCTACGCGATTTATTTTTGAACTGTTTTTCTACCAACCTGGCTATAGAATGTTGTTGGTTGCTGCAGTATATGGCACTAACATCGTATAGACTGATAGAAGCAGCAATGAGAATGCTAAGGGAATAAACATTCGCGCAGCCACAGATATTGAAAACTGACGTGTCAGTCCTGCAGTCTCAGTCTGTGCTTCTTTGTGAATTTATTTACATAATATACCTTTACTTTCGCTGATCCGGGGCCAGTATTTAGTTAACCATATGCAGCCAAGTGCCAACAAGTCCAACCTAGTGCCAGTTAGTCAAACCACGTGTCAGCGAGTGCAGCCGGGTGCCAGTAATTAATATAAGTCCAACCGGGTGGCCAGGTGTCAGTTAGTACAACAAAACAAGCGCTGTGGCGCATCCCGGGGCTGAAGGACATCATCTGTCACTCATCCTGGACCTACAATCTGACAATGTTTATTTGCCATTAGATAGCGGCAGCTGCACTCTTTAAATCATATCGCTTTTTAGTAAGACTACCTGTCTTCAGTCTGCATGTTGTGCTGTGCACTTCTTACTGGTCCGCAATGCCTAATCTTTAAAATCACATACGGATTATTCTCCATAGGAATCCAATACATACGCACATACGCGTATGTGCGTGCATACGGATACGGCAAATGCATATGGATACGGATACGGCGAAAAGTTATACCCGTACTTTCAGATTTTTACTTAATAATACTGGTACTAGCATACAGAGGTGCAGCAGCAGTTAGTATCCAGTATTAGGCTGTCAGGCCGACAGAAATGACATGCTTAACGCTTAATCAATGTGTCTTACCGAAACCAAAATAATATTGCAAATGTAAACAATTAATTGGTCATCCTAGTCTGACTAGCTCATTCTACTTTTTATATTTAAAGATACACCCCCAGCCGGGGTAAAAAATTGTAAAATTTGATTAAATAGTGATTATTAGTAAAAAAAAAAAAAAAAAAAAAAAAAAAAAAAAAAATTATTCTATTCATTCTACTTTTTAGAATTGACCTAGAAGGTTATTTAGCTCATTCTACATAAAAAGTGGGTCATTCTAGCTCATTCTACTTTTTATACTGTAGGCCTAGGTCATTCTATAGGTCATTATAGATCATTCTAGCTCATTCTAGATCATTCTAGGTAATTCTACCTTTTAGTACTTACCCCGTTTGGGTTGGTTTAAGAAGATGTACAGTAGTTGGCCCTGAAAAGGGCCATTTGGGTTGGTTAGGTCAGGTCGAACTATAGTTGGCCCTGAAAAGGGTCGTTTGGGTTGGTTAGGTCAGGTCGTAAAGACATTCAGCAAGAGTAGTAATGTTTGAAAAGAGCAAGGAGATTCGAGTAAGTTCGGTCGCGATTTAAATGTCTCAAACTACGTTCCAGCACCAGCACATGCACTTTGTTTGTGCCTATAAGAACCGGAGCATCGCCAAACAAGGCGCAACCTCAAGCACGGTCACTTTTCAGCGTTAAAGACCCTTGTTTATTTATGTAAACCTCCCTCGCTGCGCTCGGTCGGTACATAAATAAACTCGGGTCATATTGTCATAACGCTGCAAAGTGCTACTTTGTACACAATGATGTACATAGTTATTTTTTAATTACTAGTAATTTTAAATTTGAGAAATAACTAGCAATATATTCTAGAATATTATATTTTTTATTTTATTTATGATCTACTACTACTACTAGGATCGGCATGCTGCATAGCAGCTGCATTTTTAAGAATACTGTGCCAGCTTGTCGATAAAATTGTGCCGCCACAACTCCCTATCACCCATGACATTTGCTAGATCAATGAGACACGTCCAATGTTATATAGTGTTGGGTTGGAGATGTGCGCATTGTACTTGACACAATGAACCCGGCGTAGCATTCTTGTGAATGTGTCATCCAGAGATTTGGTGTCCTCAGCAGTTAGAGCCCAGCATGGACTCCCATAGTGGAGTACTGGAACTACTCCTGCTCTAAATAATCTGACCTTAAGTTTCCGATTAATTATCGGTAACTTCCAATCCCTGGAAAGCCTATTCAAGGCTGCCCATGCCTTTCCCATACGTATTCGAAGGTCCTCACCTGACTTCCGGATCTATGATCCCAGGTAACAGAAGTCGTCCACATGCTCAAGCATACAATCCTTTGAGCTTATGCTCATCCGATCAGAGACTTGCTGAGGACTTTCAAAGTTAACTGTCAAAATTTTGGTCTTTCTGGGGTTAATGTTGCCGTTATTCCCGACACCATGGGGGAAAACGCCGATTATGCTGGAGGCGGAATTTTACAGACCACAGAATCCCGGCCAGTCACCGGATATTGATTGTGGAGAAGGAATGTTCTTAAATGCAAGATTGCGGTTGAGAAAAAGCTGCATTGGTTGGATATACGCTTTAATGTAACTTCCCTACAGTTGAACCTTGATTGAGAATAAATTGGGCTTCCCCAAACCAATATACACCAAATTATTCACAATAATAATACACGACAATATAAATCCCTACAGTAAATTATTTACCCACTGTTCACTCAGATTTTAGCCTAACTAATGTTCCCCAGATTTTCCCTCGGTCCTAGTCTTGGTGCCGTAGTGTCGGTGTCGGTCGACCCTGTCGCGTGTCCGTCCCACCCCTCACGAACCCCGAAGGGAACGATCATCGAGAACCAGTACGGCTTGGCTAAGGGTCGGTCCAGTCGGTAGACTCTGTCACGTATCCGTACCACCCCTCTCGAACCCCGAAGGGATCGGTCATCGAGAACCAGTATGGCTTGGCTAGGAGTCTGTCGTGTCGGTGCACCCGTTCGCGTGTCCGTCCCACCCCTCACGAGCCCCGAAGGGAACGATCATTGAGAACCAGTACAGCTTGGCTAGGGGTCCGCCGGTTCATCGCAGAGACCCAACCACCTAGGCTTTCCGTGTCCTTATTCAGGCTCGTAGTTGCTTCGGCGGCCGAGAAACTGCTCCGAACAGTCGGTAGGCCAGTAGAGTCCAGTCCTCTGTCTTTCGACCCCGTCGCGTGTCCGTCCCACCCCTCACGAACCCCGAAGGGAACGATCATCGAGAACCAGTACGGCTTGGCTAAGGGGTCTGTCGTCGGTTCCCGTCGCAAATCCCTGGCACAAGCAGCAGACTTTCCGATATCCTTTTCAGGCTCGTAATAACTGCTGTTGACCAGAGACCGCTAAGGGCAGTCCTCGTCAAACCCTTCCTCTGTTAGTCGGCCGCCCTTTCGCGTGTCCGTCCCACCCCTCGCGAACCCCGAAGGGATCGGTCATCGAGAACCAGTACGGCTTGGCTAAGGGGGCTGTCGTTTCCCGTCGCAAATCCCTGACACAAGCAGCAGACTTTCCGATGTCCTTTTCAGGCTCGTAATAACTGCTGTTGGCCAGGGACCGCTAAGGGCAGTCCTTGTCCTTTAGACCTAGCGAGTTACCAAATCCATTATCCTAATAGTACTCAGGCAAACCTGAATACTGCTTAATTTTGCCTCCCACCCCTGGCCCTTATAAACATGAAATGAGTCCCGTACCCTGTAAGTCGCCCCAATATTCGCCCATAAATCGCCCCCAGTTCATTGAGTGTGCCCAAAACCCATGGTCCCGCACCCAGTAGTGATATCGGAATAATCATTTTAAATAAATACAAAAAAATATTCAACTCGCGTTATGAAAAGTTGAAATACCGCGAACAGTCCCCCCCAATGACCTTCGTGAGGTCTATCGGTAGATTGAGTTTGCGTAGGTCATTCCCATATAAAAAACCCCAAATTATTAATATTGCATAGTCTTGATTAATTTGGCCTAGAGTTCATATAGGTATATGTATAAAAACAAATGTTCACTAAATGTTCCTGGAATATCCCGGTCCACTATTTCTTTTTCTGATACGCCTTTCTCCTCTTCGCCCGTCGACTCTCGTCGATCGCTAGAGCTGGTAGGGGAGCGTCAACATCCATCGTGAGCAACGCTTCGGCTTGTCTCCTGGCGGCTCTTCCTTTCGATGGCAACGGGATCATATCGGTTCGTCGTTCCAACTCGGAGTTGCGAGCCTCAAGGAACCACTCTCCGTCACCGAACTCCTCTTTATATGAGTATAAGCGTCTAAGGACTTCGAATGGGCCGAATAATCCGGCGCTCAGCAACAGATCCACGTAATGGAAAGGTAGCGTTGCCGTCGTATGTAGGCGCTCCGGGAAGGAAAAATACCCGCACGCCATCTCCTGCGCGATATTCCGAGCGTTTCTCCGCGCTTTGGTCCTTATGTGGCTGTTTGCGTATGTTTCGAACATGACCATATTTCCCATAGCGGTAACGTCTTTGGTAGGACATTTGATATAGCAGCGGGGGCTAGCGGAATGTCCACGGAAACCGCACGTAGTGCAGAGGTTATATAGGATCGGACAGATGGAAACGTCGTGGCCCGATGTCGCGCAGTATGGGCAATAAAGTATCCCGAGGAGCTGGAGGCACGAATCGGTAACCCGATTTCTTCTACCGCGTGGGCACTGCTCCGAACCGCAGTTACCGCACACCTCCAACTGCATCTCTCGACCGGGGAATATCGGAATCGGGACGCCGACGTAATACTCGAGTCGTCGGTCGCTCTTCTGAATATTCGCGGTGGCTGGTAGCCCGCGGAAGGCTGGGCTTTTGCGTAGTAGGTCCTCGCTCCGATAACCTTCTTTATGTCCTGCCGGTCTCAACTCGGACGACCGTTTCTGGCGGTGGATCCATTCGGTTTGCTCGGCGTACCAACGGGTTAGTCGCATAGGATCCTGAGGAACGGAGGGTGTAGTTGCCACCGCTGGTCGGCGAAGAGGTGCCGGGGTTTTCGATGGAGGAATTCCGAGGAGATCGTCGGGAGTCGGCGCAGCTCTGGGACCCTTTTCAACCAGTATCGCTGAGCGGGACCATTGGTTGCTGGTACTCGGAATCTCCGAAGACCAGTCTTCGCCACCCGGGAAAGGATATGGGGATAACGTTTGGCATATGTCGCCGAAATCGTTTAACGCGAAGGTAGTGACTAACTCCCTCGCGGGGCTACCGGAGCCGAGTGGTGAGGAAACGCCCGCTTCCGTCGTAGGTTTGGCGGAGGCAACCCGTTTGGCTGCCGGTTGGTAAGCGGCCTCCGGCTCGAGTTGTCGCTTCGGGGTGGAGAGTAGAACGCCCTCCTGCAGCCATAGTTCTTCCCCTTCCGAAGAAATCAGAGGCTCCTCCACACCGAGAAGATCGGTAATCGTAGGGATGTTGTAAGGTCCGTTCTCGTCCCAGGAATCGATAATGGCGAGCGTTTTCGTCTCTCCCGGTGTAATGTTCTCGACCGCTTTGAACGCGTGGTTTATAACCTCGTTCCAGTCGTAGTCGACGAAGGAAAGAGGAACCGCCGTAATGAGGTTATCGAGTGTTTTACAGATAAACTTAGCGACGGTGTATGATTCCATAATGACGTAGATGTAGTTCCGTCGATCCAGATTCTCCCACCTTTGGTGTATCGTCCACTTTCTCTCAACGTCCTTCCATCGACCCTCTCGCTCGCTCTTTATTTCTAATCCTGGGTATCCACCATATATTTTATTATAATCCCGGAATTTCTGAGGTTTGAAGTCGATGCCGCCATTTAGCACAGCGAGGTAGCCGATCCCGGATTTCGTT
This sequence comes from Nemertoderma westbladi, assembly GCA_032718475.1. Taxonomy (NCBI): domain Eukaryota; kingdom Metazoa; phylum Xenacoelomorpha; order Nemertodermatida; family Nemertodermatidae; genus Nemertoderma; species Nemertoderma westbladi. Next base: position 75,200 of record JAUCBJ010008666.1, read on the forward strand.
TGTCTCACCTCGCGGAAACCTCGCATGAATTCGGCGAATCGTAACCAGGCTAATAGCTTTTGGGTGTCGACGCAATGACTAAGGGCGTTGAGGTCGTCTCGCCGGTCTCTTCCTAAAGGAGCGTTCGCGTAGTCGTTCCGGACGTCCGCTTTTATATCCGACCCGATTTTAATGACGTCGAAGTCGAAGAGGATCCTTTGGATTTCCGGAGGTAGTAACCAGATCGCTCCGGCTGCCTGCACTTCCTGTCTGGGTGTCGGAAATATTCGACACACCAATACCAAACCGTCCAGGGTTCCGAGGACGACGACCAAGGATCAACCGTATTCTTTCGCCCCGTACTTTTCCTGGTAGTCGTCGCGATTCTGGATGATCGATATACGTTCCTCTCGTAGCGTCGCCGTACACTCCGACAGGTTTCCCCAGTGTGTGAGGTACGTACTCTTGTCGTCGACGAAACTTTGACATCACGCCAACATCATCGCTTTCGAGGTGGGCGTCGCATTTCCCTTGTTGTCGTATATCAAACATCGGGATCTGTAGACGCTTTGCCGAAACGTTTCCCAATACGACAACTCATCCCCTCCGGTAGCCTTTGCATTCCGAGTTCTTTTCAGTCTCGTACTAGCATCGGCCAACCGGAGGGCTCGTAGATTCCTGGAATCCGGTCCCTCTCGCCCGCAGAATTTGACGACTCGCACATTCTCGTTTATCAGGGTGCTCCAATTTTTATCAAAGTTAGGGGATCCAGGTTGTGGATATTCCAGTAGATCTATCGTATTACGTAATTCGCCGATAATTTGGGTCCATATTTACAATTATGTCCGTTGCAAAATTATATCAGTTAATTATAAATCCAGAAAGTCTGAAACTATAGTGATTGCAGAATAATTCAGTTTATTTTTAATTCAGTTTATTAAATAACATTGCTATATAGGCATCTATCATCTTATTGCTAATACATTCAGCATTTACAGTTACTATAGCTATACATTAATATCCAACCAGTTTTTATGACTTTTTATGTCCTCTTCTTTTTTTCCAATTCTTTTCTTTTTATATTTTATACTTTTTTTTGTCTTTTTTCATTTCTCATTATTATTTCATTTCACATTTCATTTATTTCAACACATTTCATCATTTAGTTCCACATTTCATCATATTTATTTCACATTTCCATTTATTTCCACATTATCATTGGGGTTATAGCCCCCCGGCTATCATCATTTGTTATAAGGCAGTGATTTTTTATGTCCTTTTATTTGACTTTTTTTGTCATTTTTTTTTTACGAATTATGCATAATGACTTTTGTTGTCCTTTTAATGACTTTTATTGTCCTTTTAATGACTTTTTATGTATGTATTTCTTCAAACTGTCAGACTGCTGATTTCTGGACTGTCAGACAGTTGATTTCACTATGCCTGTGCCAAAACATTCCATGATTCCATGATTTATAGACTATGAGATAGATTTCCATATGCGCCTGTGGTAAAAAGACTCTATATTTAATAGTTTGTGGTTGTTGTCGATAATCGATTACCACATGACGTAGCAAAACACTCATTTTATAGCCAAAAACAATTACCAATTGATGGAAAGGAGCAGGTTAATGCCGAGTTTTCTAACCAAAACAATAAACAGTCACTTTACCAAATCAGGGAAAGGAGCAGGTTTACAGAGACGGGATTTTCTAACCAAAACAATAAACGATCACTTAACTAATTGAGGGAAAGGAGCAGGTTACAGAGGCGGGATTTTCTAACCAAAACAATAAACGATCACTTAACTTATTGAGGGAAAGGAGCAGGTTACAGAGGCGGGATTTTCTAACCAAAACAATAAACGATCATTTAACTAATTGAGGGAAAGGGACAGGTTACAGAGGCGGAATTTTCTAACCAAAACAATAAACGATCATTTAACTAATTGAGGGAAAGGGGCAGGTTACAGAGGCGGGATTTTCTAACCAAAACAATAAACGATCATTTAACTAATTGAGGGAAAGGAGCAGGTTACAGAGATGGGATTTTCTAACCAAAACAATAAACGATAACATTACCAATTGAGGGAAAGGAGCAGGTTACAGAGGCGGGATTATCTAACCAAAACAATAAACGATCATTTAACTAATTGAGGGAAAGGGGCAGGTTACAGAGGCGGGCCTTCTGTGCTGTTGGAAGTAGTGGTGCCATTATCCGTAACACTACTCAGACAGTCGACAGTAGTCATGATCCATTATTGATTATAAAACTAATACAGAGTAATAGGCCTAAATTATGTGAAAGGTATATCCACATTTTACACAATCCTGCAATCCAGTTTGGCCTATCAATTATTTAAAATTTATTACCACAACCGGTAGGCCTACCATTCCCGTATTTAAATGGTAGGCTACACAGTAGGCCTATAGCAGTACCGGTGCCGGTACCGGTACTAAAATACAGAAATACCTGCTTTATACCTACATCTGTACATACAATACAGCAAAATAGTGCTATATATACTAATACCGGTACTGATAGCCTGAGAGAACAGCAGTAGAGAAACCGGTAGCATGGAACCTAACATTAGACTTTTGGAGGACATAAAAAATAAAAAAAAAGGACAAAAAAAGGATTTAAACGGACAATAAAAATTATTGCGTTGTTATAAGCGCAGCACCAGGGTGCGCATCATTTCATTTTCATCATCATACGCGTCATCATTCGGTTTATAGTAATGCCGTCTGTTTCTTTTCATCTTTTCCAACTACATTCAATCATCTTCTTTGGGAAATTTTCGTCGTGGAAGGGGTGTTACGCGACAATCTGGGATCTACAGCTGGGCTAGTTACACTGCCTACGCCCCAAACTGCACACGTAACGGACAATGAAGACGCTGGGAGTGAAGTCACGTGGATGCACCAGGGACCCACCAGAATAACACTCCCAACAACATAAAGCTCAGCCGACGAAGTCATGTGGGATGGGGTTACGCAACATTCTGGGATCTACAGCTGGACTAGTTACACCGCCTACGCCCCAAAATCCACGCAACGGTCCCACCAGAATAACGCGACTGAGAAACATAAAACCCTCTATCGTCGAAGTCATGTGGATGCACCATGGACCCACCAGAATAACGGGATAGAGGGGGTGTTGCGCGGCAATCCAGGATCTACAGCTGGACTAGTTACACCGCCTACGCCCCGAACTGCGCACGCAACGGACAACATAACATACTACAATGAATACAATGAATTCCACTTCAAATCTTTACCATTTCCAATAATCCAATGGCGTTGGTCCCGATGACCAAAATCAGGGTAAACAATACATAAATGACCCTGCGTCAGTCAAAACATCTGCAGGGTGACGCTGGACTCCACATAACACACGAGGAAACTCAAATACCATTGCGTGGTTACAGTTGGTTTACGGGGGGTCCATTTTCATTGTCGATAAATCACAGTTTAAAGAGTTTGTCAACATGATGAGAAGGGTTTAAATGGGTTTAGCATTGTCACCAATGTCTGCAGCAGGATCCGTAGTAGGGAACTTATCACCTCTCGTAGAATCACCACTGTCATTGCCTTCGAGAAGGCACAGCCTCTGGATAGGGCGTTGGTAGTGGCCCTTTGCCGTTCGTATCGTCACAGTCCTCGCAAGTCCATCTTTGCTCGGTTGTATTGCCACGACTCGCGCCACAGGCCAGTGGACGCGGTCTTTGAGGTCTTCTTTGACCAGCACCATGTCACCAACTTCGACATTCCTGTAGGTGTTGTTCCACTTCCTCCTGGTCCGGAGGGTTATGAGGTACTCCTGGGCCCAGATTCTCCACCAATGCGCTGCCAACGCTTGGGCCTTCTTCCAGTTAGTATGTCTTGCGATATCGTCGGGATCCGGAAACATCATCTCTGGGAAAATATGGGTTTTGGGTCTTCCCAGTAGGTGGTTAGGAGTGAGAGGTTCCAGGTCTGTGGGGTCGTCGCGGATAGGGACAATGGGCCGGTTGTTCAAGGTAGCCGTGATCTCGCAGAATGTTGTGTGGAGGGTGTCATGGGTTACCCGGGTGTCTCCTAATGCTACGCGCATGGATCGTTTTATTAAGTCGATCAGCTTCTCCCATACCCCGCTCGTGTGGGGTGCTAAGGGTGTTTGAAAGTGCCACTGTATGTGGTGGTCCCTCCAGACTTGGGATGCGGTGTCCTCGGTAAACCATCCCTCGATCGCCTCTCTAAGTTCTCTTTCTCCTCCCACAAAGTTTGTACCGTTATCGGAGTACATATGACGACATGTCCCATTGTTCGCCACGAACCGACGCAGGGCCTTGATGAATGCGTGTTGTGTAAGGTTCACCACACTGTCTAGGTAGATTGCCCTAGACCTAAGGCGCTTAAAGATGGCTCCCCAGCATTTGAAGTTGGATCGTCGCTCGATGACCGTAAACGGTCCGAAACAGTCCACTCCGGTGACGTAGAACGGTGGGGAATCGGACTGTAGACGTGTGGCTGGTAAGTCTGCCATCTTTTGTGTGAGTGGTGGCGCTAGATATCTTCTACAGGGAAAGCAACGTTTCACCACTTTCTGGATCAGTGGCTGGATGTGGGTGATCCAATATCTTTGTCTTATATTAGCTATAATCCAGTTCTGTCCTGCGTGATAGTTTTCCTCGTGACACTGTTGAATTAATAGCTTGGCTAGTGTCGACGTTCTGGGCAGAAGTGCCGGGTATTTAACCTCATATTCAACCCTGGCGTTTGCCATCCGGGTATTCAGTCGGATCAGTCCGTCCTCTCCCATCATTGGTCTCAGTTGGTAGACTGGCCTGTCTGGTTTCAAGGTCTTGCCCGCACTGAGTTGTTCCCACTCATCGGGGAAACTTTCTCTCTGGACATATCCAACAATACACTTCTCCGCGATAAGGAGTTCTTGTATACTCGTTGAACTATCGGCTTGTTGTCTTTCCACCGTAGGAAATTGCGAAGGGTTATAACGTGGTGGACGAGCTGTCTCATTGATGAAGTTCACTCGATCAACAGATGTAAAGACGCCGCTGGTTGAGTGATCGTCGCGACGTTATAGTGCCTGCCCGAGTCCTTTGCAGGCTCAGTCAGACAACTATAAATTTCCACTGCGTTGCTTCTATGGACTTTACGGATCTCTTTGTCGCCCTCGGAGTATTTTCCGCTATCGAGTTCGGGATCGAATCGGGTACTCCATGTTAATTGTGGCTGTTGTAGGAATTCCAGGCCTGTAAGCCAGAGTTTACTCTTACCGAGTTGTTTTGGGGTGGCACCTCGGCTTGATAAGTCCGCTGGATTTTCTTTCCCGTTCACGTGGTGCCACTGTTCTCGGCCGGTACACTGTTTTATCTCCGTGGCTCGGTTCGCTACAAACGTGGTGTGACGCCGTGATGGAGAGTGGAGATAGTAGAGGACGATACTCGAATCGACCCAGAAGTGTTGAGATTCGATGGGGATTCGTAGGTTCCGCATGACCATGCGGTTCTGTCTCACTGCCCAAACTGCAGCCTGTAGCTCAAGTCTTGGAATCGTTGCTACGAATTCCCCGGATACTGTCTTAGCTTTAGAAAATAAGAAGCTCGTATCGCCGTTTCCATCGTTGCTTAGTCTTCTTAAGAAGGTGACTACGCCGATTCCGGTATTCGAAGCATCCGAGAAGGTATGGAGCTGGAAGATATCGGTGGGTAGTTTATCGATGAAGAACGGTCGAGGGATCCGCATAAGATGTAGGTGTTCGAGCTGTTCCGTCCATTTTCTCCATTTGACACTGAGGTGTGGGGGGAGTTCTTCATCCCATCCCAGTCCTTCTATCCACATTTCCTTAATCAGGTTCATTCCGGCCAAGGTTACCGGAGATATGAAATTTAGTGGGTCGAATATTGCACTTTTTATCGACAAACATCCCCTTTTCGTCATAGGTTTGGGTAGGGGATTATATTTGAAAATGAATTCGTCCGATTCTATATCCCATTCAATACCGAGTACACGGTGTTCTGCATCCTCGGAATACATTTTGTTGTTGTCCAGTCGGATGTCCTCCGGAAACTTTTCCATAAGTTTCTTGTCGTGGGATCTGAACTTCACGAGCGGAAAACCTCCTTTCTTTAAACATTCTACCATCCCCATTACTAGCCGATATGCCTCGTCGACATTATCTGCGCCGGCGCATCCGTCGTCCACGTAGAAGCATCGTCGGATGGTTTCTATGACGGTTGTAGGGAATTCATTTTCGCACATAGTTGCCGTTTTCTTCAGCATATCGCTACATGCTACCGGCGAGTCCTTAGCGCCGAAGATCCTGATGATCATGCGCATCACGTCTACATCCTTCATTGTAAGTTGACTAATCTCCTGTTGAGTTAATGTTTTATCCGTCCATAGTATACGTAGACAGTCTGAGTCTCTTGGTAGCGTACGGACCTGGTGAAACATGGCTTTAATGTCGCAGGTGAATGCTATCCGGTTTTCCCTGAACCTGATCAACACGCCAATGAGTGTACTGTATATGTTGGGCCCCGTGTAAAGCTGGCTGTTCAGGGATTCGCCTTGATACATAACGGCGGCATCATTAACTACTCGGATTTTACCACCCTTCCGGGCTTCTACCACATTGTGGGTTGGAAGATAATATGTTCTGTTACCCCCTTGCAGTTCATTCCGGGGTACCATTTCTGCTAATCCATCCTCGAGATATCCTTTGATTACAGTATTATATTTCTCCTTTATCTCGGGTTGGTCATTCAGCCGGCGTAGGATCCCCTTAAGTCGCCTAAGGGCCATGTTGGCGTTATTTGCCATTGGTTTATTTGGGTCCTTCCATAACATGGGTGAACACCAGTGTCCGTCTTTGAACGTGGCCTGGTCAAGGACGTCCATACAATATTGATCCTCCTCGGACGGGTTTTCGTCCTTTTCAGCGAACTCTTGGGTCTCTAGATTAAATCTCAAGAAACAAATCCTCATCAATGTCGGTAGCTGAGCAATAACCCACGGATGTTGCACTCTCTTTAATCTGACATTTTGGAAGGTATGTATAGGTATCAGTAGTCTCCTCCTTGATGCCGCAGAGTGTCCATCCCATTATCGTTCGTTCAGCGTAAAAGCCATCATCCTGCTTTATAGATCGGGCGACGTCTCCGGTGGGTATGTGTAATTCCGGTGTATCAAGTCCGATCAGTAGGGTGATGCGGTTTACATCCAACAGCGGGCACCTTAGGTCTACATCATCTCGGTCCAACTGTATGAGGGGGGCGTACTCGGCTGATTGTCGGAACCGCACTCGTAGGTCTGTGTGTACCAAGGTGTTCTGGATGGTCAGCTTAACTGTCTCGTAGCCCTTCATTACTCCTTCCATCTGGAGCTGCACCTCCCCGGAATCTACCTCTCTATAGTCGGTGATAGTTTGTATGGGCCGTTTGCAAGGTTCATAGTCTAGGCCGAGTTGCTCGAGGAAATCCCGGTCGATGATGGTTCCGTCCGACCCGTTATCAAGGAACGCGAGCGTCGTCAAGGATTTGCCGACCCCTTGAATTCTTACTGGGATTACTTTGGCGAAGACCATGTAACGGCGATTTATAAGGTTGATCGTGGCTGAGATATTTGTCACTTGTGATGCATCGGTGGAGGTTTTAAACGGGTTGGTTTCTCTCCGTTGGGTTGTCCGGGTTCCTTTAGAAATGTGGTTCGTTTCTCCTCTTCGCTTGGCTTCAATCCGAAAGGGGAGGGTGGTGAAGTCAAAGTTCACGGGGATGTGGAGGAGCGTGTGATGACGTAGGTCGTTACAGACCGCACAGCACGATCTTTGGTAGCAATCCTGAACATAGTGACCTGTTCCAAGACACCGGAAGCATCCTCGGTGTTTCATTATCGCCTCGAAGCGTGGGACGAGTTCGGCGAACTGGAACTTCCTGCAGAATTCCACTTTATGTTTCTCTCCACAGAAGAGACAGAGAAGGGAGTTTGTGATGCCTTCCCTCTCGGGTGCCCAATTTGCAAGGTAACACGCCCATTCCTTGGCTGATGTCGGTTCCTCATAGTCTTCGTCATCGGAATCCTTGGCCATGGTGATGGCCATCGTACTCACCGGAGGGGGGCGGAATCTCGGTTTCTGAATGGGCGTCTTACTCCTGGAGTTGCTTTCTATTCCGTCTAACTTGGCGAGACTCTGTTTCGAGAACATCGAGTCATTCATGGCTTCGGAGATATCGTCCAGGAATGCCGACATTTCGAGGAAGCTGGGATCTCGATCTGGGTTTCTGCACCGGAGATCTACGCATTTATACGCCCACTAACTTTGTAGCCATCCGGGGAACTTCCGGGCGATCTGTCGGAGGTTTAGAATGTTGTTTACTTGTTCCTCCTTATTTAATGGTTTTAGAGTATAGTAGGCATCCTTCATCGAATCTGAGAATTCTTGGATATTCTATGGGTCCCCTAGGGATCCTGCGTCCTGTATCAGTTTCTCGAGAGTTTTATTAATTATAGTCCTGATATTTCCGTATCTTTTATCTAGAGTCTTCCATGCGCCATAGTATGCTTCATGAGCTCCTCCTTCAAAGCATGCGATAATTCGGTGTGGTTTGTCACCCAGGTATTGTGATAAATATACCAGTTTCTGTGCGTCGGCTATGTCCGTTGATCCAATCTGCGCAAAGAACCGTTTCTTGAATCTGAGGTAATCGACGGGATCTCCTTCGAAGGTGCGGATCTCCATCTTGGGCATGGCCAGTCGGTTCTCTAATGCCCGGATGATACCAACGTCGTCTGAACCGGAATGACTAGGAGGGTTATAATTATCGGCACTCTCTCCCATACACGATGGATCGATGATAGGTGGAGTTTTAATGATGACGCGGCTACGGCTTTGTGGTGTGGATGTAAACGGGTTGTTGGATCGGGGAGTGGCGATCCGTTCCGAGTCCTTTTCAGGCTCGTACTTGGGGACGCTCGGGACCGTGGGGTTGGATGGGAAGTAAGGTTCTTCATTCTTGAGCGTAACCGGTGGGGGATGGAACGCCGGTGCTTGTGCCGATAACGTAGACTATATGATTGGCGGGAGTTCGGGTTTCGGAGGTTTCGCCGCCAGCGGCGTGAATGACTTCTCTAATTCCGGGACCGGGATGGGTTCGTAGTTCTGATCTATATCCCTTTCCCAGTCCTTGTATATTTGAATATCTCGTTCTATAAGTGCGGCTTCGTATTCCGCGAGTTTCGCAATATCCGCATTCTTTTTGTGTATGAGAATTTCTTGGGCCTCGGCGTGTTGTTTACGCATTTCTGCTTCCCATTTACGTTGTTCGATCTCTTGTTGGGCCTCTCGTCCACGTTGTTCAGCTTCCTGTTCACGTTGTTCGGCTTGCCGTTGGGTCTCTTTTCTACGTTGTTCAGCTTCCTGTTCACGTTGTTCGGCTTGCCGTTGGGCCTCTCATTCACGTTGTTCAGCTTGCCGTTGGGCCTCTCGTCTATGTTGTTCAGCTTGCCGTTGGGCCTCTCGTCTATGTTGTTCAGCTTCCTGTTCACGTTGTTCGGCTTGCCGTTTGGCCTCTCGTCTATGTTGTTCAGCTTCCTGTTCACGTTGTTCGGCCTGCCGTTTGGCCGCTTGTTCGGCCTCTTGTTTTTGCATTTCGGCGGCTAATACATCTTGCTCGGTTCGCAGTTGAACATACTCATCTTCCATCCGAGCTTTGAGAGCTAATGCCTTCTGTTCTCGTAGCTGATCTCGGAGTGGCTGACCCCCTTGAGAACTGCGCGCTGAGCCGGATATCTCGCTCCTAGCGCTGGAGTGCTGGTGTCTTGAGGACCCCGTTCTCTTTCGATGAGTTGTGGTCCTGGTGTTGGAGGTTCGCACTGATTCTGCGTCTGTTCTTTCAGCTCTCTTGTAGTACTGTTCCTCGTAGCCTCTCACGAGGCTGAGGGTCCTCCGGTGTTGTTTGCGGAATTCGTCTAGGCGTGCAACGTGTTCTTCCAATTTGGGGTAGTTTACCTGGTCAGTGGCAGGGATGAGTTCTCGGTACGCCTGTATCATTCTCTCATATCGTTGTAAGATACTTCGGATACTCTGAAGCTGAGTTTGTATCTCGTTGAGGGGGGTTTCGACTCCTTTGAGTTGTTTCTCTATATGTTGATACGCTCGAGTGACTCCGCCTTTGAGAGCACCTAGTCGACGGGCCATGTTCTTGACGTTCGGTACCTCGTCGGCTTCCGAATCTGTGTGGTGGTCCATCTCATCGGTATCGGATATGTTATTCGTTGTCATTGTAGCGCCTCGTTGATAGCTAGATGTGCGATGTCGTAAAATAGTTCCTTGTAGGTATTGTACTCAGCCTGGACCACCCGAACGGTAATCCTGAATTGTCCGACGTTCGTTCCTTGTACTTCAACCTCGACGTGCCAGATTCCTGGCTCAACTTGGATTATATCAATGGGTGTGATCGATACTTCCATTCCCTGTTAACAACTCTCCAAATATGTGATCTGCCAACTACGAGTTGGTTAGATCGAGTTTGTTGATTTATTAGACCACGACTTTGTTTTAACTCAAATACCAGAGTTTCCTCGTAGTGGGTGCTGGTAAGCACGGAGAGAGTTTGAAGAGTATTGTAGGATTCCCAACTTCCACCAGTTGAAGTTGGCCGCGTTTTATTCTCAATTTTGTTGCCGTTATTCCTGACACCATGGGGGAAAACGCCGATGCTGGAGGCGGAATTTTACAGACCACGGAATCCCGGCCAGTCACCGGATATTGATTGTGGAGAAGGAATGTTCTTAAATGCAAGATTGCGGTTGAGAAAAAGCTGCTTGGTTGGATATACGCTTTAATGTAACTTCCCTACAGTTGAACCTTGATTGAGAATAAATTGGGCTTCCCCAAACCGATATACACCAAATTATTCACAATAATAATACACGACAATATAAATCCCTACAGTAAATTATTTAATTACCCACTGTTCGCTCAGATTTTAGCCTAACTAATGTTCCGCAGATTTTCCCTCGGTCCTAGTCTTGGTGCCGTAGTGTCGGTGTCGGTCGACCCTGTCGCGTGTCCGTCCCACCCCTCACGAACCCTGAAGGGAACGATCATCGAGAACCAGTACGGCTTGGCTAGGAGTCTGTCGTGTCGGTGGACCCGTTCGCGTGTCCGTCCCACCCCTCACGAGCCCCGAAGGGAACGATCATTGAGAACCAGTACGGCTTGGCTAGGGGTCCGTAGGTTCATCGCAGAGACCCAACCACCTAGGCTTTCCGAGTCCTTATTCAGGCTCGTAGTTGCTTCGGCGGCCGAGAAACTGCTCCGAACAGTCAGTAGGCCAGTAGAGTCCAGTCCTCTGTCTTTCGACCCCGTCGCATGTCCGTCCCACCCCTCGCGAACCCCGAAGGGATCGGTCATCGAGAACCAGTACGGCTTGGCTAAGGGGGCTGTCGTTTCCCATCGCAAATCCCTGACACAAGCAGCAGACTTTCCGATGTCCTTCTCAGGCTCGTAATAACTGCTGTTGGCCAGGGACCGCTAAGGGCAGTCCTTGTCCTTTAGACCTAGCGAGTTACCAAATCCACCTCTACAGGCAGCAGGAAGTTGGCTAGGCCTAATAGTACTCAGGCAAACCTGAATACTGCTTAATTTTGCCTCCCACCCCTAAACATAAACATGAAATGAGTCCCGTACCCTGTAAGTCGCCCCAATATTCGCCCATAAATCGCCCCCAGTTCATTGAGTGTGCCCAAAACCCATGGTCCCGCACCCAGTAGTGATATCGGAATAATCATTTTAAATAAATACAAAAAAATATTCAACTCGCGTTATGAAAAGTTTAAATACCGCAAACAGTTAATAAAAATAACAACACTAGAAGCAGCATGTTTTAATGAGCTGAGGAGCCGTTGGGCTCCCTCTAGTGCTTCTGAGAGTACTCCTAAGTCATCAGTATTTGGCAGGATTTCCTCGACTTCTGGAGCCAGTAGGTGGAGTTATCATCACCCCATCATCATTATGATGCTCTAAGGACATGCGTAGAATATAGTCAACCACAATTATGAACAAGAATGGTGCAAGTGTGTCTCCCTGGAGGACGCCCCATAACACTTCAAATGGTTCTGTGTCACCATCAACAGTAGACACAAATGTTGTCGAACCATCGTATACTGATCTGATTGCTGCAATAATTTCATCAGGAATCCCATATAATGAAATTATGCTGAACATACGTAAGCGAGAGACTGAATCAAAGGCCTTGCAGAAGTCAACAAAGATAACAGCCAGATGCCTGTCTTTCTTTTTTGATAACTCTTCAATTATCCTTCTAAGTGCCAAAATGGGCTCCATGGTCCCACGACCTTTACGGAACCCATTCTGATTTCCACGGAGCAGTCTCTCAATGGGATCCCTGATTCGATTTAATAGAATTCTATTCTTGTTGTTATGGTTATTCTTGTTGTTCGGTACATGTCTACTATGATGGGATAGATGAGCTTTAAACACTCAGGTATTTTAAAGACCTCAGGGGGAACACCATCTACTCCACTGGCACGATTGGTCTTAATGCTCTTTGCAGCAGCCTTCACTTCTGCAAAGGAGATATCGCCAATGGGAATATCTGGGAGTACAGACTCAGACACATTTACTTCTATAAAGTTATCAGGCAATACCCTGTCTTATTGAATAGTGTTTGATATTTATATTTTGTTCTAGAACTCTACAATGTTGCCATGGTAACAATGCTTAACTGTATGTTATAAGAATTTAGTGCTATACGAAATTGTTACCGTAATTTATACACTGATTCGATATAGAACTACTTTATGTTATTACTTACATGTATTTGCTGGATGAAATTGATAAAATGAATCAATTTATTTCACCATATCCTAATACTACAAATTCAGCATCTCGTTTTATGTCTGGTAGTTCATTATTGGAGCTTAGGTCCGCAAAGGTATTGGCAAAAGCTGTACGATCATTTTCAACCTCGAATTTTGATAAAAATCAAGACACATCTACAGGTGGCCTTTTCTCTAGATGGAATACAAGCTCCAGTAGTGCTAAACATAAACAACCACCACCCTTAGGTTGTGAAGAGTCTCCAATAAGGGAAGTTGTGTCATCAAATAGGAGCCATCTCGTTAATTATTCAGCTACATCAAACTACAGCACTTCCAAACAAGGAGAAGGAACATCTTGTTCTAATAATAAATATAAAAATCGATCAAAATCTTCGGATTCTAGACCATTTAGTCACGAATTTGTTGACACGTCTCTACCAAAATCATCAACAATTGGATCGAAATCACGTTTTTCAGGCGCAGGCATTACACCATTGTCAAGTGCAAGACGCATATTTAACTCTTCTGTTGTTATTGCTATTGTTGAAGGTAGAGGTCATGCCAAAGGGGAAATCGGAATGGCTGCTCTGGATAAACGCCACCCAGCACTGACATTGAGCCAATTCTCTGATAGTCAAAGTTACATTAAAACTACCGCCAAGCTAAGCTTTTTTAATCCAAACGAAATTATTATCCCAGACACAGCATCAATGTCCGAAATATTATCCTTATTAGAGCAGTTTGTGTCTGATACCACTATTACTCGTGTTCAGAGGAGGTATTTCAGCGAAGTACGTGGCTTGCAATATATAAAGGATTTGGCAATTCCTGAATCGAAAATAGTCGAGTATGATGTAGCTGATAAGTACTATTGCCTTGCAGCATGTTCTGCCTTGTTGCGATACACAGAATATCAACAAAACATTGTATTTGTTAATGATTCATTGCGCGTTAAATTTACTGGGTGCATCGAAAGCACTCTTATTGATTCTGCTACTGTTAGAAATCTAGAACTTTTTGATAATCTTAAAGATCCTCGTAGTGACCAGACTTTGTTTGGTGTCATGAACAAAACTAAAACGAATGGTGGATCTCGGTTACTTCGAGCAAACATCCTGCAACCACCTTTAAATGTCGAATCAGCAGTCTGTCGCTCTGAGGCTGTGAATGAGCTGATATCATCTGAACAAACGTTTATGGCAATCGAGGCATTAATGGGACGTTTTCTAGATCTGGATCATCTTCTTTCACTTTGTATTCAGAGCCCTAAAGAAGAGACAGTTCGCACTGCTGAGTGGCGAATCACAAATATTATCTATCTCAAGCAAGTTCTTGAACTGGTTGAGCCACTGAGATTGGCATTGGAACCATGTCATAGCCCCCTTCTTCGGAGTTTTCATGAAGTCTTTAAAGATGATGCATTTAACATTGTTCTACAGGAAATGGCTGAATATGTTCATAATGATACTCATTTTCAGAAGGGCGCGGCAAATATGAGACGTCAGAAGATATTCATAGTAAAACCTCGTCTGAATGGAATGTTGGACATTGCCAGGCGAACTTACAGCGAGGTTATGGATGACATTCAGCATTTGATAAGTGGCTTAGCTGACAAATACAAAATTCCACTAAAGTCTGCTTATAATGTTTCTAAGGGATTTCACATAACATTCAATTGTGGTAAAGGAACAGCCCCATCCATAGAAGAGCTCCCTCCAGAATTTCTAAAAGTCACTAAGACACGAAATGTATTCTCAATGACAACCCACGATTTGTTGGCCCTGAATAACCTCTGTAATCAGTCATTAGTTGATATTTACACGATGAGCAATATAGTTATGATAAGGCTTGTAGATTCTATACGCCAACATGTAGCTAGCTTGTACCGTCTTGCCGAATGCATCAGTATGTTGGATATGCTGTTCGCCTTTGCCAGTCTTTGCGTTAAGAATGGTCAGTACACAAGGCCAGTGTTCAGTTCAGACACGATGGCTGTATCGAAAGGTCGCCATCCGATATTGGATCGGTACAGCTCAGATCCATTTGTGGCAAATGACATCTACTTATCCGGGGATGCTAATTTTATGGTTATCACTGGTTCAAACATGAGTGGCAAGTCGACTTTCCTGAAACAGATCGCCCAGATACAGATAATGGCGCAGATGGGATCTTTCATTCCAGCTAATTGCGCATCTATTCGCATGGTTGACCAGATTTTCAGTCGAATTGGCTCTGATGATGATGATAAAACCAACTCATCTTCATTCACCGTCGAAATGAAGGAAGCCAATTACATCATTCAGAATGCTACTGATAAATCTCTGATTTTGATGGACGAATTAGGGAGAGGGACAAGTTACCACGAAGGGTTATCTCTATGTCATTCACTGTGCGAATATTTGACGAGTCTCGACGCTTTTTCAGTGCTAGCTACCCACTTCGTGGAGCTTTCCCAATTAGAATCGTTGTACCCGAATGTTCGCACATATCACTTTACCACAGCCGGGGATGAAAGAACGGATGTTTCTATTCCCCCTCGTTCGGGTAATAGTACTAATACCGCTCACTGCCTCAAGTTGGGTCCAGTTAAATCTACCCAGTACGGATTGTCCCTTGCGGAGTGTACTAGTCTTCCAACTTCTATTTTAGATGATAGTAGACGTATAGCTAATATTCTTGATGCTAAAACCGACTTTGGGGTTGGAGGAATTCATAAAAGTCGATCCGCCGATATGCTGAGAGCGATTTATTCTGTTGGTATGAATGTGAAACGGGCTCAGGAAAACTGCCGAGTTACTGCTGATGAAATGGCTGAATATCTCTGCAATATCATTAGCAACTTTCGCGCAGACATAAGTGCAATGGATGGTGTGGAATATGGAGCAGAAGAAAATTAAACAATACTTATTCGGGATATTTGTAAATCACAATTTTATAGATTTGCCTTAATTTTCTTGGTAAATTTAACTTTTTAATCTTTAATTCACGGTATTTTTCTTTCCCCAATATTGTACCTAATTTCTCTGCTGAAATTCAGGCTTAGGTAATCATTTGGAATACTCTGTAGTATATGTATTGAATTACCGGTATGCTGTCTAATGAGGTGCAGGTTACACGAAATATTAACGCGACTTATTAATTTAAGTCTAAATCTGTTAGAATTTAAGGTCAGAAAGGGTATAACTAGGAACCATAAAAAATAATATTCCATTTAAAATTCTGTTAATATTTAACATTTTATATTAGTCTTTATTCTTTATCTATTTAACTATTAACTGACGTTTTAAGATTCCTGCTTAACCTAAGACGGGAGATAAAGTGCCCTTAGTTTCAATTTATTTCCAGGGAGATAAAGTTCCGTTATACTACATACTGTAGGACTATGGCCGCAGATGACGGTCACTAATACGCACTTTGTTGAGCAAGGAGACAAGAAAATGAATTTTTATGATTAAAATAACATATTACATAACAAACAATTGGCTTTATTTCCAATAAATGATCCTTTGTCCCTTGAAGCATAAATAATTTCTACCGATAGTCGACTAGATAGATACCTTGCGCTCGATAGATGGCGCTCGATAGTCGATAGCGCTTTCTCTGCTAAATAGATATGCCGGTGTTGTAAGGGGAATAAAGCGAGTTGTATTTCCATGTTATAAATGTTTTTTATATGGCAATAACGTCGATATCTTTTCGTTTTCAATTATTTTTTTTATGAGAGACGATGAAATATTACAGTTTTTTTTACGATTTAAGCGAAATTAAACAATTGTTGGGATTATTTTTTTGTAAATGTTACTTTGTCTTTATTTTTCTGTGGAAAATTTAATTTTAGGTAGATTATTATTACAATGTCCCGCGACTTTATTTTGACACAAACGAAATGTTCAAATGTAATTACAGTTACCCGAAGGCTATTCGATTCATTCTGTTATTCTTATTCTGAGCTATTCCTCTGCTATACAGTACAAGTACACATTACAAGTACATTTTGTAAGTACCGGTATATGAGCAACATTGAAGTTTTATGAAAATGTAATTAGTAATTGTAAAAAGTAATTAGTTTTTGTTTTATATCTATTATTTCATATTGTATTATTTTACGTGCAATATTTTTATAATAATATAGTTATAGATAATTTCGTATAGATCAATAATTTAGTTCAACATAAGACATTATTATATATTTAGATATACTGTAATATCTTACCAATAAAATCCCCCCCCCCCCCCCCCCCCCCTATCTGAACAGGGAGCAGGGTGGGGTGGGGTGGGGTGGGGGGGGGGGGGGGGGGGGGTGGGACTACGTTAATTATTATTATTGGACGGGAATCGAATATTCGGGGTGTTTAATACGTTGAAGTCAACCAGGCGCGACTCAATAGGGGGTGTGGAGAGCAATGTAGCGTAATAATTGCGATTACAACCAATTAGCTTGGGCATTTTGACTCATATTAATCTCGCTGTCCATGTATAATTGCCCCTATTGTACCTGCTGCGTAGCGCACGCTAACTATACACGTTGGAACAATGCTTGTTTGTGGTAGTTCTTAACCCGAATTCGTTTATATGGTTACCGTTAATTACATTTGTATTGACTAACAATGTCCCATACCTACAGAAATTTTCTAATTATCCATTCCATTAGATACGGTTGCCAAGTACATATTAAGTAGGTTTATTAATCTCTGATCTTTTAGGTTAATACCTACAGCCAATCACTTGTGTGATATTAGTTAATAAATCTTAAAGTTCTTTATGTAGGTTTATATAATAGTAGTCTTTATGTAGTGAATGTAGTATTCACAACTCTGCGTTATTTTTAAGTAAACTATGTTTCATAAATATAAATACATAAATAAAATTAAATAACCAATCATTGATCAACAACCTATTTAAATCTACAAACTAACTCTATTTAACTTTATAGGATGTTTACATGTATGTCAGTTAGGAGGAGTATCAGACCTTTTCTTAAAGTTCACCGCATTTTTTGGTGTGGTCTGCGTATGGCAGTCGAATTAACTGTCTTTCCGTATGAACCCCCTGTAGCGGTGGTACCGGTTTCGTTGTACCGAGCCAGTTGAAATTTCGTAAGTAGTGCCCCATCCCATCCATGGGTGCCCCCACTCTCATGAAAAGAAGCCAGCTGAAGGAAAGGGGTTGGGTAGTTACGGAGTTTTACCCTTGGGAGTTAGCGTGGCGCCTAAACTACCTTAAGAGTAGCAGACACGAATAACAAACAGCAAAGATCTCGAAGAAAAACGAATTCAGCAGCCCGAAATCGACAATAAAAATGTAATAAAACGAAGAGCGACGCATGAGACAACTGACCACTTTTAAACAGCAACACAAACTTACACGAAGACCACCACAACTACTGTACAATCAACCAGCTCTCCCGGGATCTTGACATTTTGTAGATCCTTAAACGTGATTCCCTGCTGCATTGGAACCTCTGCTGCTCTTAGCTTTAATGGCCTTTACTAAAGCCCGTAGAAATTTCGCATTGTTGTGACCCTATGCAAGATACTTTCTGAGGGGGAAGTAAATAGAGGGTTGGATACAGAAGTGATTGAGTGATCAGGTTCACACTTAGTTTGTGTGGCGGGCCCTGTATTACTGTAGTTAGTTGGAGTACAGACGATCTTCCATATTAACTAACATTACGAGTGGTAAAGTGTCCACACATCCCAATATTTTTCATCATTGCTGACTTCAGCTAGCTGCTGGGCTTATGTGGGCCTTAGAAGATCGCCAGACTGGAAAGTATATGGCTATGGCTAACCGGGTTTTTTTGGTCGGCTGTTGTGTCTGTTTGCCGCGCAGCATTCTGCCATAATGCGGTCGTTCATGTAGCCTATGTATGTATAATAGATACAGTAGATAGATAGATACTGTAGGTGATAAATTTATACATTATGTAAAACAATAACAAATACACCAAACAATGTAAGTAGGTGTATTGATTGTCCAACATAACATAGGAGTATCTTAGGGTAGCTTATTTCCAGAATAAATGGTCCAAATCTCTGTTTAGAGGTTTTGAAAAATTAATTTAATTAAAAACTTAAAGGGAATGAAGTAGGTTACAGTGGCGGTGTTTTCTAACCAAAACAATAAACGATGCTTTATTTTCCTTTCGGAAAATTTGCGCCAATATCTGTATTTTCACAATTTTCACTTGCGGTCAATGTGCGCCACTATCTGAATTTCCAAGGGGGTCCTGTGTATTCGTTCGCAAAATTGAGTTCCCGCATAAGTCATCTTTCAAATACACATTTAAATTCTAATTTTAGTGGGTATGTACTGTACACCATGTCCTGGAATATATTGTCGTTATTCTGGTACGTGGACGCCCCCCCCCCCCCCAAAAAAAATTTTCTACAAATCTTAATGAGATTGCATGAAATTTGAAACAGAGTTAGTTTCACCTCCCTCCTCCTTACTGGGTGAGCCTGAATTTTTATTTTTGCTTTCAATCTTTAACTACAAGCGTTTGAAAAAGGTGTCTCCAGTAATATTTCACCAGTTACACTGCAGTTATTCATGAACCTTATCGCGATTTGTTGGTAGAAATAGAAAGCTAACCATGCAAGGATTCCAAAAATGTAAAAATATTTGAATTTGGTTGTGAAATAGCTGAGATATGAGCGTTCAAAAGTTTCATGGTTTTGCACCTGCGCGAGGCTGTTTTATTCTATTAAATAAAAACACTATATTCTAGAGCATTTTGTTTATGTATGAATAGCTACATAATAGTATGTTTAAAGAAGCATTGCATTGTTGCCCAGCTACGTATGGGATAAACAAAATGTTCCAGAATATGATGTATTTATTAAATAGAATAAATGGCGTGCAGGGGGAAGCAAATACATCCAACTTTCGAATGCCCATATCTCGGCTATTTCTCTACCAAATTCAAATGGTTTTGCATTTTTGGAATCCTTGCACGACTAGCTTTAAATTAGTACTAAGAAATCATAATAAGGTTGAAGAATAACTGTGGTGTGACTGGTGCAATTTCGCCGGAGACACTTTTTTCAAACGCTTGTAGCTTAAGATTGAAAGCGAAAATAAAAATTCTGGCTCACCCAGTCAGTGGTCGGGAGGTGAAATTATCTCTGTTTCATGCAATCTCATTAAGATTTGTAGAAAAATTTGGGGGGGGGGGGGTCCATGTACCAGAATAACGACACTATATTCCAGGACATGGTGTATACGTTCAAAATGAGAGATGAATGGAATGTTATTCTCTTGTGTTGGATGTGGTATTGAGCAACATGTTTATTGGGAGGCAGTCATCACCTTGGGCGCAGTTCCGCTGTAATTCATTTATCAGTATCGGATTTGTAGAGATTAACAACGATTATGATTTACGATTCTATTAAAATGAACCACCGTACTACTAGAATCAAAATGTTAAGTATTTAATAATTACAGTATAAGGTTGAGTGTGAAACCTCGCGCCAAATTAAGTATCATGTTGCTTGCTAGGACACCCGAAGGCTATAGGCATTATTATTCAAATTGTTTGTTGCGATATTATCATGTACTAACCGATTTACCAATGGCACCAAATAGGCAGCCCGAACAGAAGCAAGCGTCATGCCAAGTAGCCAACTGTTACTTCCATAGCAGCGGTACGAAAACTCACGTTCATGGAGATTCCCCGTAAGTTAATCTGCTATTAATTACTATAAAGAACACGAAATTGTTTCCGGCAGACCGACTTCTAGGAAGATCGCAAGACGCTATTCAAACACTAGTCGCACTAAACAAAACGATTCACATGAATAAATGTGGGGCGAGCCACAAAGTCTAGGTGAGCCTTTGAGTTGCGGTATATACTGTAGTTAGTGATAGTCTGTCAGGTCGTCACCGTCTTTATGACGCTGTCGTCGTAGTAACATAAAGGACCCCCTTTGGAAATAAGCTGCAAAACTTTATGGGTAATCCTACTGTATATGTTATGTTGGACAATACCTAAACCTATACATTGTTTGGTGTATTTGTTATTGTTTTTACATGAGGTATAAATAAATCTATCTATCAGCCAGCGTTGGAAATAATAACTCGGTCATAATAACAACGCAAATAAGTCGGTCAATCTTTGATGAAATGGAACCATGTAGTGCACCTATATATGTATGTAGGCCCTACTATGTAGTCTATTAACAGTTCATAAATTCTACACACAGACAGACTTCTAGAGTTCCTCTGTCGCCCTCTAGGGGTTATTGTAAGTAACCTCTGTTTGCGGGATATAAAGTAAGTACAGTACAGTACTATGCCTTTGCCCTAGTGCTAGAGTATGTCGATGTTTCTCGATAATTAAGGTATTTTATTAGCCGTTGAAACCTACAGTATTCAATTATTGTTGCATAACAGATCATTAATTACTTCACCGACTTTATTATTACATTGATTGCAATGAGTGATGGGTAAGCGATATTTTTATATATATTGAATTACATTATTATGTTTCTGTTTCATAATACCTATATTTCATGTTCGAATTTCATCTTCCAGACGTCGGGCCTTCTACAATATTGTACTATATTCACTCCTGGCATTGCACCATACTGTATGTTCATTGTAGCGGGATATGTGTATGTATGCAAAGCATTATATGGTGCTTTTAGAGAGAGATGGGGGGGGGGGGGGGGGTCGTGGGGGGTCTGGTAGGTAATACGTTGATGTGTTATCGCAATCGGACAAGCTTCGGTAACGTTTTATTTTAATCACAAATAATTTACTTTCAGTTTAACTGAGGAACAGATCCATGAGTTCCGGGAGGCTTTTCATATGTTCGATAGAGACGGTGATGGAATCATCACTGTTAAGGAACTCGCCATGGTTATAAAGGGATTTGTTAGTGATATTACACCGGTAAGATGTTATATTTCAATCCGCAGAACTAAAGAGCTACAAATATACAGTATATGTATATAGGTATTGTATTGTATATTGTATTTCTTAAACTACAGTGTGATGTTTAAAAAATAACATTCCCTCGCTATGACGTGAAGGTGAATGCATTTTATTCCCATATTTATACATATTTTACATGTTATATTATTCGTACTACGATCGTAGCGAGCAATAATTCATACCTTTTCAAATAAAATAACTAAAAGGGCGCAATTTAGTTTCTAGTACAGTAGGTCCTACTTACTCCACCTGGACATTGGACGACCTGAAAATTACACCATAAAATAATTTCAAATTTTACATTGTCAAATACTCCATAACTGATCTTAAGTAGGAATTTTTACCCCGCGAGAATTTCGTAGAAATTTTCCCGCTCCATTATGGGATTTGTTCCTGTTTTACTTATTAGGCCTACGTTATTGATTTAATTACTGATGAATTTACTTACTTTACAATGTTCAATGTTCATAGTCATTGTCAAATGAAACATAAAGCATACGGGAAACATTGCCTCTGGGGTGGCAAAGACCAAATTTTCGCCCCTCTTTGCCAATTCCGACCCCCCACCGTCAGCAAAAACTTATTTAAATAATTTATTTTAAAAATTGTATAATGTGGTGAGTGCGGGATTCGCTTGTGTTGGTGCAACCAAGAATAATACTTTACTACTTTGGACTAGTTGTAGGATGAACCAGTATTTGTGAAAATGTATAAACTTTTTAAAATTCAAAGGTATGGTAGGGCTACACACGTTAAATTATGATAAATGGGTGGGGGTTTAAATATGTAAGTGGGGTAGGGGAAGGTATAGGTGCCAAATGGAGAGGAAATTGTTTATGTTATACTCTTTTATACTGTATACTGCTACTTTCCTACTGTATAGTTCCCAATAGAAATAGAAGTGGCTACTGACCGGACCCTTTGACCGGACCGGACCCTCTAAATACCGTATTGAAGCTTTATATTTGATTTATATTTTACTTGTGTAGGCCTATTATTGACCGGACCCTTACTGCCACAAGTAAGTAACCGGCATAATCTTGTAACATGTGTTCACTTTCGTTTATTGTTTTGGTTCCCCCAACACGCCTTTGTAACCTACTCCTTTACTAACCTGCTCTTTTAAATGCAAAGGGGTCTGGTGAATGGGTCCGGTCAACGAGTCCGGTCAGTAGCCCTTGCCAATAGACGAGCGGGAACTTTTTAAACAACAATGTTGAGATTTTGTACATTTAAATCGCATTTTTTAAACAATTAATTCTTTGAAAAAAGTAATGATTTGACATTACCAGTTGCTACATCTCTTCAGTATATAATACTGTAGGAAAACGCTTTAATACTAACAAATCCCCCCCTCCTTTAGGCCTGTATATCCCCCCTCCCCGTCCCGTACGCCTCATATGAACTGAAAGTATGTTATGTATACTGTAGATAATTATGTATCACAATATGTTCACAATAGTTAGAACCAAATTATCTTTCCAAAGGAATAAAGTTCACAAGAGGATTAACAAACCTCGATACCCGTTGGAATAATGTAAAACCGCAAATTAGCACCCTGAAGGAAGATCGTGAAATACCAATGGGCAAAAAGTTCGTGAAATACTAATGGGCAAAAAGTTCGTGAAATACTAATGGGAACAAAGTTCGTGAAATACCAATGGGCAAAAAGTTCGTGAAATACTAATGGGCAAAAAGTTCGTGAAATACTAATGGGAACAAAGTTCGTGAAATACTAATGGGAACAAAGTTCGTGAAATACTAATGGGAACAAAGTTCGTGAAATACTAATGGGAACAAAGTTCGTGAAATACTAATGGGAACAAAGTTCGTGAAATACTAATGGGAACAAAGTTCGTGAAATACTAATGGGAACAAAGTTCGCGAGCGGCCAATCATTCCTACATTTTTATTGACATATTTTTAGTTGCATACAATGTAAATAATTATTATGCTTAAAAATTTAACAAAAAAACTGTTAATTTTAGGGGGAGTTACGAGCTATGGTTAGGGAGGTTGACAGCGACTCAAATGGAATGATCGATTTTACTGAATTCCTTGCGATGATGTCAAAGAAAATGAAATGTTGTGGCGACCCCGAAGAATTAAAGGCGGCTTTCATGTAGGTTAAAATGCGCAACAGTGATTTCAAGAACATTCAGTGATTATATTCTACATTTATTTATTACCCCAAATTATCACATGATTTACACTCCAAATTTATTGGTGAAAACGTAAAATTCGTATCGAAAAAACGAGTGAAAAAAGGGGGAACGTTAACTTGGTTTAGTGTGTTCTTATTGTATCGGCCTATATATTATAATTATCTAATGTTTTACTAAAATTTCAATTTTTGGTGAAAAAAATAACTTTTAGGTGCGTCGAAAAAAGGCACCACAAAAATATTTGTTATATCCTAATGTCATTACCCTATAAACACTATAGCTATAACATGGCTCGCCCCATATATATATATATATATATATAATAATATTTTAAGATTTCAAAAAGTGACAACTTATATGATCAATCACTAAAAATTTATTTTTTTATTATTATTAGCTTTCGATAGCTCTCTCTATCTTTTTCAAATAAACGATATTCTAGAATTAATGCACTACAAATAATAATACTACCCTAGCAACTAATGAGTTTGTTAAATCTGTGAATCTTTTCATCCCTCATCAATCGTTTCAAGCCCTTAAAGTAAAAAAAGACAAGCCTAGAAAGAATAAAAAGAAACAACTTTTCTATGTACACAATAATGACCCTCTATTACCTAACCCCAAGGTGATTATTTCAAAACATTCCACAATTCTAGATGAACATTCAATGACAAAATCTTTTTGGAATAGTCATAAATTGGAAGTTGTAACTCGCCGCGCACCAACCTTAAAGAATATCCTTGCGCCATCCAGACTGAGGTGTACAAGGGAACTTTCACCTTGTGATTTTCTAGGAGTTCATAAATGTGACAAAGCGGCATGTGTCCCCTGTAAAGTATTATTACCTTTAAAATATGTCAGCTCAACAACTAACAAAAGCCACAGGGTTTATATAAAGAATGATTTATCTTGCAATGCTAAAAATGTTATTTATGTGGTGACTTGCCTTAAATGTAACTTATTTGGTATCGGTTCAACAGAGGACTTAAAGCCTAGGATAGCCAACTACAAGACAAAGATAATTAATGACAAACCATCGACTGCCATCGACAGACATTTTACTACCTCGGGTCATTCTTACAATGCACACTTCAGAATTACACCATTTGATTGTCTACCGATCTCAGCAAACAAAAAACAGAACCGACAAAAACTCAGAATTAAAGAGGGAGAATGGCAGTGCCGGTTGGAAACTTTACAACCAATGGGTTTGAATGTTCTCAACGAGGCAGTGATCAATAACTTTGGACTTGATGTTTTCAATCCTTAAGAATTATAAAGATTAAAGATTCACAGATTTAACAAACTCATTAGTTGCTAGGGTAGTATTATTATTTGTAGTGCATTAATTCTAGAATATCGTTTATTTGAAAAAGATAGAGAGAGCTATCGAAAGCTAATAATAATAAAAAAATAAATTTTTAGTGATTGATCATATAAGTTGTCACTTTTTGAAATCTTAAAATATTATTATACTAAAACAACTTGATCTCACACCCTACAGTCATATTCCCTAACTTTCTTTACTTAATTTAAACTTATATATATGTATATATATATATAGGCCTATGCCTGGTGATGGAGTACCGTATCAATTAGGCCTATTAGCGCTATAGACAGCGCGGTGTCTGATATCATGATACTGTGATATATACTGATATATTATTACGATATTATGTTTTATATTATATCTGACCGCCTAGTTCATTTACCCGCGTTCCAAGACATAACATGGCGCATCGTGCAGGATATATATGTGATATATATAAAATCTATCAAAATAAAATAGAAGACATGTTTGGCGTTTGGCAGCAACCCCCATATGTGAGGACTGCTCGAAGTTGTAGCTAGAGAAAATTTATGCATTCTTAATTCAATTAGCCAATCATTTAATAACTAGACCTATTTTATTAAAATAAATGAAGGCCTAATAACAAGGTACCTGAATCACATTGCAGATTAAGGTTGTCTGATTCATTTTACCATTATTGTTATCATCCATCTTGTCACTTTAGGCTGTTCGATAGAGACAAGGACGGTGCTATACCAACATCTGAGTTCCGCGATGTACTTACATCGATTGGAGAGCGGTTCACTCAAGAGGAAGTCGACGAAATGATAAGAGAACTGGATGTGTCTAACAGCGGGAAAATTAAATGGGAAACTTTCATTAAGATTATAACATCTGGGTGACCCGTCATTGTCAGATCAGATCCCGAAATAACAAGAATTGTAAAGAATTGTGCAATCCGTTAACCTTCTGGCGTTTGTGCTGCGAGCTACGAGTTTGATCGGTCACATTCGCTGCTATCCCTCTCTGCTCGCAACCCACACGGTACTCGATTTGGCTAACTCAAAACTAATACATATCTATATGTCATCCTCGCCAGGCTATATAAAAGTACAATTAATTAATAATATTGATGGTTAGATGTTGGAAATGAAAAATTTACTGGTAGTTATTAACCTCAGGCGAACTTGAACTCTTTTCAGGGGAAAATTGTTGCAAATAATATAATACCAGCAATTTCGTGAAAAAATAAAACTGAAACCTGTGCTATTGACTTTCGTTTATTGTTTTCGTTACAAAATCTTGCCACCGTGACCTCTTTCTTGTAAGCCGTACGCCTACATGCTGATTACAAAGCTGTTTGGTTTAGCGGTGATATTCCCGGGCTTCTAATCATGAGGCAGTGATTCTATCCCTACAACGTTGTTTGGGTACATACTGTACATGGCGCAGTGGCGACACGGCTAATGCCGCGTTGCGGAAAGTCGCGTTACGGCTAATTTTCAGAGTAGCCGTAACGCGACTTTGAAACTCGCGGTACGGCTACTCAAAAAGTCTCGTTACGGCTACTCTCCGAAAAAATTTGCCGTAACGCGACAGTAGCCGTTACGCGATGACACCCTGTACATTGCGTAATGAAAGTCGCCCCACTAAGGCTACACCAGGGTTTCGAAAATTACTTAGTCCTTAATGAATACCTGGACTAAACCAAATACACCCAAAAATAAATAATTAAAAAGCAAAATAATTAAAAGGCTGTACCATCACCTAATAACACAATAAAATGTTAACATATACAGATGATTAAATAATACTTAATACTGTACTACAGTAGTCATAATTATTTGTAATGAGGACTCATACTCCACTGCACTAAGTATTCACATCACCTCAGTCAGTCGTAATCTACCTATATCTATGCTTAAAGTCAGTATGAAAACTGAATATGGATAACTTTGTAAACCCATTTGTTCCAAAAAAATGGCACTTTTTGTGCAGGTCGGTTTTTTTCAAAAATTATATTAATTTTGTGGCTTTATATATGTAAAATATCTCATGTGTAAGTATCAGAAATCCCACCTGGTTTGAAATTCTCGGTCCAAAACCTTGGCAAAATGGACCTCGATATACTATCTTCTATAAAAAGTTCTGCACAAATTTATTGTTTTTGAAAAATTTACGTTATAGTATGTTCGAACCAGATTTTAGGAATCAAATATTTTGTGATAGAAAAAGTGTAGCAGTTACAAAATAGTTTCTCTAAGATCCAAATGACCATGTTTAACAATACCTCGATTGTACACGATTGATTACGACTCATGATTGTAGCCCTAAAGCTGCTGAACATTTTGGTATATGTTTGATGAGAATTGAGTAAAAAATAAAGAAGTAGTAGGGAATTATAGTGAGGAAAAATGTCAAAATCGACAAGCTGAGAGAAATAATGTTTTATACAGAGTCATGAATATTAGGTATTAAATATCAGCTTTGTTGTTGAACAACTTTCTGTTTTGTGGTCAAAATTAATTTAATGGTGAAAGGCTGATGTCACCACATGAAAGCCCTTCTACTGTAGAACTATCAAACTACAAAAACAGATAAAAACATTTTTTTTTGAACAGTTGGTAAATTTTCGAAAATTTCACTTCCGTTTGGGGTAATGGTCCCCTTAAGGGGATATAGTGTTGGCTTGTGGTTTGCGCCCTGTCAAATTTTATACTGATTTACTTTAACAAAGATTCTTCCGTTCATGAAATTTACCAGAATTAAACAATAATTTAGAAATCAATGATAGCGGTATCATACAGTAGTTTTAAAAGTAGGGGGGAACACCTACTTTTACCGATGCAACGTAATAAATTTTTCAAAAATAATCACGAATTTTCTGCTGAAACATTTTCTTACATAAGTTTTCAAAATCTAACAACACATTTTTGACGGACTGTTTCGCTGCTAACCGATTAAAATTGATGTGATCGTTTTTTAAAGAAATAGATAGAAAAAGTGTGATTTAAGCCATTTTTGATACAAACTTACAAGTTTCTTTTGAATTAACTGCCAGATCTACACCAAATCTCACGTTTAATTTATGCCTTTGGATTTGTTATTTGTACATTTTTAAATGCGCAAAAATATAATTCGTATAAAAATTTGACAGGGTTTCAACCCACATCCACCTAACCCGCCACTCCCATAATTAAATTAATTTAAAATACTGTAGGGCTACTGTAAGAACACAGCTCTCTCAGTGTAGGCCTAGTGTCTGTAGAGTACAGATAAGTTTATATAATACAATGTAGTCTGCTTTCTAATACCAATTGTAGTAATCGAATCCGCCGGATGACTCCGTAGTGGTAGTGGTTGGTTCTGGAAAACCTGAATGTAGTATAAATAATTATAATTATTATATGATATTAATGTAATGAATGTCCTAAAATTTATCAAAAAACCAATATGACACTGAGACACCAATCACTAAGTAACCAATAAAGCATACAAACCTATAATAAACCAACAAATTTATCGTACGTACTGTAATGTTTTCTTACACCTATGAAATAAAGTACTAAAGTTAATGTGCAACTCTAAAAAATTAAAAATTAAAAAATAATATATTAATGGATATTAATAATTAATTAATAATTATGATTAATAATCCTTAAATTTAATTATTATTATATATAATATGTTTTATTTATAAACAATACATAGGAAAAAACAGTTATTTAAAATATAATTGATTAAAAATCGACGTAGGTTAGGTTTTCCTGGTTTTTTATTGAGTTGGTATAAATTATACAAAAATTATTTACTGAATCTATTGAGATTTTAGACACCATCAGTTAAATGTTCTCCCGCTAGAGGGCTACATGTCAGTGCTAGACAACCGGCTAGGTCGTTCAAAGGACTGTCTGCAGTTCTGCATTCTGCCGCCGATAGATCCAACTCTCAATTCATTATTTATGATCCGTTCAATCTGAAACTTGTCCGATATGTTCTAGAACACAATCTACGTATTGGTGGGGACGGTAATGGGTCTCCAATGTTCGAAATTATGAAAGTGAAAACCTTCCACCGTTTCCTAGATTTTAATTCGTTTAAGCTGAATCATGGCATGTACTTGCACAGTGGTTGCGTCATTGTGAGGACGCTAATCCATCTGCATTTCTCCAGTTTACCGCTAGTTGGTTGAAATGAAAACATTTCAGAAATGTCTGAACATGACCTACTATAGAAACGACCCGCCAAGCTGCTGCAAAGCCCCTAAATTTAATGGGCCAGTTATTTTGTCATAGATAAAACCCCTGAAACAATGTCAGGCGTGTCGGAAGTACTTGTCCCTCAGGCGTGTCGGAAGTACTTGTCCCTATCTAAAATTATGTCCTCTTTCAGATGAGACAAATAAAAAAAATTTAAAAAAATTTAAACAAAACAAAAAAAATTCAATAGCTCCAGTAGTTTTCGAGATATGAGGAGTTCCTGGCACCCATACCATATCAACACCTTGGGTATAACACAACATCTTGGGTATAACCATGAAACCATACTATGCTTTTTTGGTTTGTTGAATTCATTATTAGTAATCGAAAGCAAGATTAGAAGCAACATTTTCATTTTTTTTATTAATATAATATACTAAGAGCACCAAAAGTGCATTTAAACATAGTAGTAGGCAGTTAAGTGTGGTAGCACCGGGACAGAGATCCCTACCGGTACCTGCCAGGGTAGGTACCTAACCGGGACCCAGCTCTTTATATTCCAGTGCAGCAGTAGGCAGGTAGATACCGGTACCTATGTTGTACCGACATGTTGTAGCGTACGTCATGTACATTACGTACGGTCGACGGTAACGGGCCTAACTTCCTAATTCATATCCTCAGCAATCAGTCCCAGACCAAGCTATTCCAGTACACAGGCAAACAGGCCTATTAGCTAACCCGCTATTACTATTTATGTGACTGGTACGGTACCCGGTAGGCTTCCCTATATAGTTTGTTATACAGTACAGTAGTACACAACAAATAATAGGCCTACCTGATAAGAAATGAATATTTAATTTCGCGACAATTTTATTAAATAATTTATGTAATTTTCTTATAGAAAAGCAACGCGTGGCTAATTTTATCTAAAAGTTGGTACCCGGTGTTATTTTTTTATGCTCTTTATATTTTCGACTGTGTTCGATTGTGGTCGGCAGTTTTTGGAGTGTGTTCGGGTGTGTTCGCTTGTGATCTGTAAAAATAACTATCCGGGTAGGATCAATGCTACAGTGATATTTCCTATTTAGTTTATGAATTTTTTGGCAAGGATGGTCCTCAGTAAATTTGTGCGTATAAATGTATGCACGTATTGCTAATTTGTTTGTTAATTATGGCAAATACAATGTAGTAAATAATATATTAATGGATATTAATAATTAATTAATAATTATGACTAATAATCCTTAAATTTAATTGCTCACCGCAGTCGCAGCACATTTCATCGTATCCATTTCCGCAATGAACGTAATCGTCGCATCGTTGCTTCGCTACAACCGGGAGACATCTGTAGTCGCAGAAATATTGTACCGTACCGATGTCAGATAAATCGCCAGGACAATTACCTTGGGAAATTGTTGATTATCTACTTGGAATATCTATTATACATTATATCATAATAGTATATGTTATATTAGTTAGTTATTGTATCTGTTATATTAGTTAGTTATTGTATCTGTTATATTAGTTAGTAATTGTATCTGTTATATTAGTTAGTAATTGTATCTGTTATATTAGTTAGTAATTAATTGTATCTGTTATATTAGTTAGTAATTGTATCTGTTATATTAGTTAGTATTTGTATCTGTTATATTAGTTAGTAATTCATTGTATCTGTTATATTAGTTAGTAATTGTATCTGTTATATTAGTTAGTAATTAATTGTATCTGTTATATTAGTTAGTAATTGTATCTGTTATATTAGTTAGTAATTAATTGTATCTGTTATATTAGTTAGTAATTGTATCTGTTATATTAGTTAGTAATTAATTGTATCTGTTATATTAGTTAGTAATTGTATATGTTATATTAGTTAGTAATTGTATCTGTTATATTAGTTAGTAATTAATTGTATATGTTATATTAGTTAGTAATTAATTGTATCTGTTATATTAGTTAGTAATTAATTGTATCTGTTATATTAGTTAGTAATTGTATCTGTTATATTAGTTAGTAATTAATTGTATCTGTTATATTAGTTAGTAATTGTATCTGTTATATTAGTTAGTAATTAATTGTATCTGTTATATTAGTTAGTAATTGTATCTGTTATATTAGTTAGTAATTAATTGTATCTGTTATATTAGTTAGTAATTGTATCTGTTATATTAGTTAGTAATTAATTGTATCTGTTATATTAGTTAGTAATTGTATATGTTATATTAGTTAGTAATTGTATCTGTTATATTAGTTAGTAATTAATTGTATATGTTATATTAGTTAGTAATTAATTGTATCTGTTATATTAGTTAGTAATTAATTGTATCTGTTATATTAGTTAGTAATTGTATCTGTTATATTAGTTAGTAATTAATTGTATCTGTTATATTAGTTAGTAATTGTATCTGTTATATTAGTTAGTAATTAATTGTATCTGTTATATTAGTTAGTAATTGTATCTGTTATATTAGTTAGTAATTAATTGTATCTGTTATATTAGTTAGTAATTGTATCTGTTATATTAGTTAGTAATTAATTGTATATGTTATATTAGTTAGTAATTAATTGTATCTGTTATATTAGTTAGTAATTAATTGTATCTGTTATATTAGTTAGTAATTGTATCTGTTATATTAGTTAGTAATTAATTGTATCTGTTATATTAGTTAGTAATTGTATCTGTTATATTAGTTAGTAATTAATTGTATCTGTTACATTAGTTAGTAATTGTATCTGTTATATTAGTTAGTAATTAATTGTATCTGTTATATTAGTTAGTAATTGTATCTGTTATATTAGTTAGTAATTAATTGTATCTGTTATATTAGTTAGTAAATGTATATGTTATATTAGTTAGTAATTGTATCTGTTATATTAGTTAGTAATTAATTGTATATGTTATATTAGTTAGTAATTAATTGTATATGTTATATTAGTTAGTAATTAATTGTATCTGTTATATTAGTTAGTAATTGTATCTGTTATATTAGTTAGTAATTAATTGTATATGTTATATTAGTTAGTAATTAATTGTATCTGTTATATTAGTTAGTAATTAATTGTATCTGTTATATTAGTTAGTAATTGTATCTGTTATATTAGTTAGTAATTAATTGTATCTGTTATATTAGTTAGTAATTGTATCTGTTATATTAGTTAGTAATTG
This sequence comes from Nemertoderma westbladi, assembly GCA_032718475.1. Taxonomy (NCBI): domain Eukaryota; kingdom Metazoa; phylum Xenacoelomorpha; order Nemertodermatida; family Nemertodermatidae; genus Nemertoderma; species Nemertoderma westbladi. Next base: position 107,779 of record JAUCBJ010008666.1, read on the forward strand.
TATCTGTTATATTAGTTAGTAATTGTATCTGTTATATTAGTTAGTAATTGTATCTGTTATATTAGTTAGTAATTGTATCTGTTATATTAGTTAGTAATTGTATCTGTTATATTAGTTAGTAATTGTATCTGTTATATTAGTTAGTAATTGTATCTGTTATATTAGTTAGTTATTGTATCTGTTATATTAGTTAGTTATTGTATCTGTTATATTAGTTAGTAATTGTATCTGTTATATTAGTTAGTAATTGTATCTGTTATATTAGTTAGTAATTGTATCTGTTATATTAGTTAGTAATTGTATCTGTTATATTAGTTAGTTATTGTATCTGTTATATTAGTTAGTTATTGTATCTGTTATATTAGTTAGTAATTGTATCTGTTATATTAGTTAGTAATTAATTGTATCTGTTATATTAGTTAGTAATTGTATCTGTTATATTAGTTAGTTATTGTATCTGTTATATTAGTTAGTAATTGTATCTGTTATATTAGTTAGTAATTAATTGTATCTGTTATATTAGTTAGTAATTGTATCTGTTATATTAGTTAGTAATTGTATCTGTTATATTAGTTAGTAATTGTATATGTTATATTAGTTAGTTATTGTATCTGTTATATTAGTTAGTAATTGTATCTGTTATATTAGTTAGTAATTGTATCTGTTATATTAGTTAGTAATTGTATCTGTTATATTAGTTAGTAATTGTATCTGTTATATTAGTTAGTAATTCATTGTATCTGTTATATTAGTTAGTTATTGTATCTGTTATATTAGTTAGTAATTGTATCTGTTATATTAGTTAGTAATTGTATCTGTTATATTAGTTAGTAATTAATTGTATCTGTTATATTAGTTAGTAATTGTATCTGTTATATTAGTTAGTTATTGTATCTGTTATATTAGTTAGTAATTGTATCTGTTATATTAGTTAGTAATTGTATCTGTTATATTAGTTAGTAATTGTATCTGTTATATTAGTTAGTAATTGTATCTGTTATATTAGTTAGTAATTCATTGTATCTGTTATATTAGTTAGTTATTGTATCTGTTATATTAGTTAGTAATTGTATCTGTTATATTAGTTAGTAATTGTATCTGTTATATTAGTTAGTAATTGTGTCTGTTATATTAGTTAGTAATTGTATCTGTTATATTAGTTAGTAATTAATTGTATCTGTTATATTAGTAATTGTATCTGTTATATTAGTTAGTAATTGTATCTGTTATATTAGTTAGTAATTAATTGTATCTGTTATATTAGTTAGTAATTAATTGTATCTGTTATATTAGTAATTGTATCTGTTATATTAGTTAGTAATTGTATCTGTTATATTAGTTAGTAATTGTATCTGTTATATTAGTTAGTAATTAATTGTATCTGTTATATTAGTTAGTAATTTTAACTGTTACATTAGTTAGTAATTGTATCTGTTATATTAGTTAGTAATTTTAACTGTTATATTAGTTAGTAATTTTAACTGTTATATTAGTTAGAAATTGTATCTGTTATATTAGTTAGTAATTGTATCTGTTATATTAGTTAGTAATTTTAACTGTTATATTAGTTAGTAATTGTATCTGTTATATTAGTTTGTAATTATATCTGTTATATTAGTTACTAAATGAATCTGTTATATTAGTTAGTAATTGTATCTGTTATATTAGTTAGTAATTGTATCTGTTATATTAGTTAGTATTTGTATCTGTTATATTAGTTAGTAATTGTATCTGCTATATTAGTTAGTAATTTTAACTGTTATATTAGTTAGTAATTGTATCTGTTATATTAGTTAGTAATTGTATCTGTTATATTAGTTAGTAAATGAATCTGTTATATTAGTTAGTAATTGTATCTGATATATTAGTTAGTAATTGTATCTGTTATATTAGTTGGTAATTGTATCTGTTATATTAGTTAGTAATTGTATCTGTTATATTAGTTAGTAATTGTATCTGTTATATTAGTTAGTAATTTTAACTGTGATATTAGTTAGTAATTGTATCTGTTATATTAGTTAGTAATTATATCTGTTATATTAGTTACTAAATGAATCTGTTATATTAGTTAGTAATTGTATCTGTTATATTAGTTAGTAATTGTATCTGTTATATTAGTTAGTAATTGTATCTGCTATATTAGTTAGTAATTTTAACTGTAATATTAGTTTGTAATTGTATCTGTTATATTAGTTAGTAATTGTATCTGTTATATTAGTTAGTAATTTTAACTGTTATATTAGTTAGTAATTTTAACTGTTATATTAGTTAGTAATTGTATCTGTTATATTTGTTAGTAATTTTAACTGTTATATTAGTTAGTAATTGTATCTGTTGTATTAGTTAGTAAATTAATCTGTTATATTAGTTAGTAATTGTATCTGTTATATTAGTTAGTAATTGTATCTGTTATATTAGTTAGTAATTGTATCAGTTGTATTAGTTAGTAAATCAATCTGTTATATTAGTTAGTAATTGTATCTGTTGTATTAGTTAGTAAATCAATCTGTTATATTAGTTAGTAATTGTATCTGTTATATTAGTTAAAAATTGTATCTGTTATATTAGTTAGTAATTTTAACTGTTATATTAGTTAGTAATTGTATCTGATATATTAGTTAGTAATTGTATATGTTATATTAGTTATTAATTGTATCTGTTATATTAGTTAGTAATTGTATCTGTTATATTAGTTAGTAATTGTATCTGTTATATTAGTTAGTAAATGTATCTGTTATATTAGATAGTAATTTTAACTGTTATATTAGTTAGTAATTGTATCTGTTATATTAGTTAGTAATTGTATCTGATATATTAGTTAGTAATTGTATATGTTATATTAGTTATTAATTGTATCTGTTATATTAGTTAGTAATTGTATCTGTTATATTAGTTAGTAATTTTAACTGTTATATTAGTTAGTAATTGTATCTGTTATATTAGTTAGTAATTGTATCTGTTATATTAGTTAGTAAATGAATCTGTTATATTAGTTAGTAATTGTATCTGTTATATTAGTTAGTAATTGTATCTGTTATATTAGTTAGTAATTGTACCTGTTATATTAGTTAAAAATTGTATCTGTTATATTAGTTAGTAATTTTAACTGTTATATTAGTTAGTAATTTTAACTGTTATATTAGTTAGTAATTGTACCTGTTATATTAGTTAAAAATTGTATCTGCTATATTAGTTAGTAATTTTAACTGTTATATTAGTTAGTAATTGTATCTGTTATATTAGTTAGTAATTGTACCTGTTATATTAGTTAAAAATTGTATCTGTTATATTAGTTAGTAATTTTAACTGTTATATTAGTTAGTAATTTTAACTGTTATATTAGTTAGTAATTTTAACTGTTATATTAGTTAGTAATTGTATCTGTTATATTTGTTAGTAATTTTAACTGTTATATTAGTTAGTAATTGTATCTGTTGTATTAGTTAGTAAATTAATCTGTTATATTAGTTAGTAATTGTATCTGTTATATTAGTTAGTAATTGTATCTGTTATATTAGTTAGTAATTGTATCTGTTGTATTAGTTAGTAAATCAATCTGTTATATTAGTTAGTAATTGTATCTGTTGTATTAGTTAGTAAATCAATCTGTTATATTAGTTAGTAATTGTATCTGTTATATTAGTTAAAAATTGTATCTGTTATATTAGTTAGTAATTTTAACTGTTATATTAGTTAGTAATTGTATCTGATATATTAGTTAGTAATTGTATATGTTATATTAGTTATTAATTGTATCTGTTATATTAGTTAGTAATTGTATCTGTTATATTAGTTAGTAATTGTATCTGTTATATTAGTTAGTAAATGTATCTGTTATATTAGATAGTAATTTTAACTGTTATATTAGTTAGTAATTGTATCTGTTATATTAGTTAGTAATTGTATCTGATATATTAGTTAGTAATTGTATATGTTATATTAGTTATTAATTGTATCTGTTATATTAGTTAGTAATTGTATCTGTTATATTAGTTAGTAATTTTAACTGTTATATTAGTTAGTAATTGTATCTGTTATATTAGTTAGTAATTGTATCTGTTATATTAGTTAGTAAATGAATCTGTTATATTAGTTAGTAATTGTATCTGTTATATTAGTTAGTAATTGTATCTGTTATATTAGTTAGTAATTGTACCTGTTATATTAGTTAAAAATTGTATCTGTTATATTAGTTAGTAATTTTAACTGTTATATTAGTTAGTAATTTTAACTGTTATATTAGTTAGTAATTGTACCTGTTATATTTGTTAGTAATTTTAACTGTTATATTAGTTAGTAATTCATTGTATCTGTTATATTAGTTAGTTATTGTATCTGTTATATTAGTTAGTAATTGTATCTGTTATATTAGTTAGTAATTAATAGTATCTGTTATATTAGTTAGTAATTGTATCTGTTCTATTAGTTAGTAATTGTATCTGTTATATTAGTTAGTAATTGTATATGTTATATTAGTTAGTTATTGTATCTGTTATATTAGTTAGTAATTGTATATGTTATATTAGTTAGTAATTGTATATGTTATATTAGTTAGTTATTGTATCTGTTATATTAGTTAGTAATTGTATCTGTTATATTAGTTAGTAATTGTATATGTTATATTAGTTAGTTATTGTATGTTATATTAGTTAGTAATTGTATCTGTTATATTAGTTAGTAATTGTATCTGTTATTGGTACTCTCAGAATCATTAGAGGGAGCCCAGCGGCTCCTCAGCTCATTAGAACATGCTGCTTCTAGTGTTGGTCTTTTTATTAACTCCAGAACGACCAAAATTCTGACAGTTAACTTTGAAAGTCCTCAGCAAGTCTCTGATCGGATGAGCATAAGCTCAAAGGATGGTATGCTTGAGCATGTGGACGACTTCTGTTACCTGGGATCATGGATCCGGAAGTCAGGTGAGGACCTTCGAATACGTAAGGGAAAGGCATGGGCAGCCTTGAATAGGCTTTCCAGGATTTGGAAGTCACCTAGAATTAATCGGAAACTTAAGGTCCGATTATTTAGAGCAACAGTAGTTCCAGTACTCCTCTACGGGAGTCCATGCTGGGCTCTAACTGCTGAGGACACCAAATCTCTGGATGGCACATTCACAAGAATGCTACGCCGGGACATTGTGTCAAGTACAATGCACACATCTCCAACCAGACACTATATAACATTGGAGGTGTCTCATTGGTTCCCCCAAGCTTGACACTAGAACAAAATCGCCTCCGCTTTGCAGGACATTGCTTTCGCCGTGAGGACCAGCCAGTGCATAATCTTGTACTTTGGCAGCCTCATGGAGTGAATAAGCATGGTGGACAGCCCATGACTTTCTTGAGACGCATCTTAAAGGACACTGGCCTTAAAGATGCGGATGATCTAGCAAATGTCATGGGTGATAGGGAGTTGCGGCGGTGCAATTTTGTTGACAAGCCGGCACAGCATTCTTAAAAATGCAGCTGCAATGCAGCATGCCGATCCTAGTAGTATCTGTTATATTAGTTAGTAATTGTATCTGTTATATTAGTTAGTAATTGTGTCTGTTATATTAGTTAGTAATTGTATCTGTTATATTAGTTAGTAATTGTGTCTGTTATATTAGTTAGTAATTAATTGTATCTGTTATATTAGTAATTGTATCTGTTATATTAGTTAGTTATTGTATCTGTTATATTAGTTAGTAATTGTATCTGTTATATTAGTTAGTAATTAATTGTATCTGTTATATTAGTTAGCAATTTTAACTGTTACATTAGTTAGTAATTGTATCTGTTATATTAGTTAGTAATTTTAACTGTTATATTAGTAGTAATTTTAACTGTTATATTAGTTAGTAATTGTATCTGTTATATTAGTTAGTAATTGTATCTGTTATATTAGTTAGTAATTTTAACTGTTATATTAGTTAGTAATTGTATCTGTTATATTAGTTAGTAATTATATCTGTTATATTAGTTACTAAATGAATCTGTTATATTAGTTAGTAATTGTATCTGTTATATTAGTTAGTAATTGTATCTGTTATATTAGTTAGTATTTGTATCTGTTATATTAGTTAGTAATTGTATCTGCTATATTAGTTAGTAATTTTAACTGTTATATTAGTTAGTAATTGTATCTGTTATATTAGTTAGTAATTGTATCTGTTATATTAGTTAGTAAATGAATCAGTTATATTAGTTATTAATTGTATCTGATATATTAGTTAGTAATTGTATCTGTTATATTAGTTGGTAATTGTATCTGTTATATTAGTTAGTAATTGTATCTGTTATATTAGTTAGTAATTGTATCTGTTATATTAGTTAGTAATTTTAACTGTGATATTAGTTAGTAATTGTATCTGTTATATTAGTTAGTTATTGTATCTGTTATATTAGTTAGTAATTGTATCTGTTATATTAGTTAGTAATTATATCTGTTATATTAGTTACTAAATGAATCTGTTATATTAGTTAGTAATTGTATCTGTTATATTAGTTAGTAATTGTATCTGTTATATTACTTAGTAATTGTATCTGTTATATTAGTTAGTAATTAATTGTATCTGTTATATTAGTTAGTTATTGTATCTGTTATATTAGTTAGTAATTGTATCTGTTATATTAGTTAGTAATTAATTGTATCTGTTATATTAGTTAGTAATTTTAACTGTTACATTAGTTAGTAATTGTATCTGTTATATTAGTTAGTAATTTTAACTGTTATATTAGTTTGTAATTTTAACTGTTATATTAGTTAGTAATTGTATCTGTTATATTAGTTAGTAATTTTAACTGTTATATTAGTTAGTAATTTTAACTGTTATATTAGTTAGTAATTGTATCTGTTATATTAGTTAGTAATTAATTGTATCTGTTATATTAGTTAGTAATTTTAACTGTTACATTAGTTAGTAATTGTATCTGTTATATTAGTTAGTTATTGTATCTGTTATATTAGTTAGTAATTTTATCTGTTATATTACTTAGTAATTGTATCTGTTATATTAGTTAGTAATTTTAACTGTTATATTAGTTAGTAATTGTATCTGTTATATTAGTTAGTAATTATATCTGTTATATTAGTTACTAAATGAATCTGTTATATTAGTTAGTAATTGTATCTGTTATATTAGTTAGTAATTGTATCTGTTATATTAGTTAGTATTTGTATCTGTTATATTAGTTAGTAATTGTATCTGCTATATTAGTTAGTAATTTTAACTGTTATATTAGTTAGTAATTGTATCTGTTATATTAGTTAGTAATTGTATCTGTTATATTAGTTAGTAAATTAATCTGTTATATTAGTTAGTAATTGTATCTGATATATTAGTTAGTAATTGTATCTGTTATATTAGTTGGTAATTGTATCTGTTATATTAGTTAGTAATTGTATCTGTTATATTAGTTAGTAATTGTATCTGTTATATTAGTTAGTAATTTTAACTGTGATATTAGTTAGTAATTGTATCTGTTATATTAGTTAGTAATTATATCTGTTATATTAGTTACTAAATGAATCTGTTATATTAGTTAGTAATTGTATCTGTTATATTAGTTAGTAATTGTATCTGTTATATTAGTTAGTAATTGTATCTGCTATATTAGTTAGTAATTTTAACTGTAATATTAGTTAGTAATTGTATCTGTTATATTAGTTAGTAATTGTATCTGTTATATTAGTTAGTAATTTTAACTGTTATATTAGTTAGTAATTTTAACTGTTATATTAGTTAGTAATTGTATCTGTTATATTTGTTAGTAATTTTAACTGTTATATTAGTTAGTAATTTTAACTGTTATATTAGTTAGTAATTGTACCTGTTATATTAGTTAAAAATTGTATCTGCTATATTAGTTAGTAATTTTAACTGTTATATTAGTTAGTAATTGTATCTGTTATATTAGTTAGTAATTGTACCTGTTATATTAGTTAAAAATTGTATCTGTTATATTAGTTAGTAATTTTAACTGTTATATTAGTTAGTAATTTTAACTGTTATATTAGTTAGTAATTTTAACTGTTATATTAGTTAGTAATTGTATCTGTTATATTTGTTAGTAATTTTAACTGTTATATTAGTTAGTAATTGTATCTGTTGTATTAGTTAGTAAATTAATCTGTTATATTAGTTAGTAATTGTATCTGTTATATTAGTTAGTAATTGTATCTGTTATATTAGTTAGTAATTGTATCTGTTGTATTAGTTAGTAAATCAATCTGTTATATTAGTTAGTAATTGTATCTGTTGTATTAGTTAGTAAATCAATCTGTTATATTAGTTAGTAATTGTATCTGTTATATTAGTTAAAAATTGTATCTGTTATATTAGTTAGTAATTTTAACTGTTATATTAGTTAGTAATTGTATCTGATATATTAGTTAGTAATTGTATATGTTATATTAGTTATTAATTGTATCTGTTATATTAGTTAGTAATTGTATCTGTTATATTAGTTAGTAATTGTATCTGTTATATTAGTTAGTAAATGTATCTGTTATATTAGATAGTAATTTTAACTGTTATATTAGTTAGTAATTGTATCTGTTATATTAGTTAGTAATTGTATCTGATATATTAGTTAGTAATTGTATATGTTATATTAGTTATTAATTGTATCTGTTATATTAGTTAGTAATTGTATCTGTTATATTAGTTAGTAATTTTAACTGTTATATTAGTTAGTAATTGTATCTGTTATATTAGTTAGTAATTGTATCTGTTATATTAGTTAGTAAATGAATCTGTTATATTAGTTAGTAATTGTATCTGTTATATTAGTTAGTAATTGTATCTGTTATATTAGTTAGTAATTGTACCTGTTATATTAGTTAAAAATTGTATCTGTTATATTAGTTAGTAATTTTAACTGTTATATTAGTTAGTAATTTTAACTGTTATATTAGTTAGTAATTGTACCTGTTATATTTGTTAGTAATTTTAACTGTTATATTAGTTAGTAATTCATTGTATCTGTTATATTAGTTAGTTATTGTATCTGTTATATTAGTTAGTAATTGTATCTGTTATATTAGTTAGTAATTAATAGTATCTGTTATATTAGTTAGTAATTGTATCTGTTATATTAGTTAGTTATTGTATCTGTTATATTAGTTAGTAATTGTATCTGTTATATTAGTTAGTAATTAATAGTATCTGTTATATTAGTTAGTAATTGTATATGTTATATTAGTTAGTAATTGTATATGTTATATTAGTTAGTTATTGTATCTGTTATATTAGTTAGTAATTAATTGTATCTGTTATATTAGTTAGTAATTGTATCTGTTATATTAGTTAGTAATTGTATCTGTTATATTAGTTAGTAATTGTATATGTTATATTAGTTAGTTATTGTATGTTATATTAGTTAGTAATTGTATCTGTTATATTAGTTAGTAATTGTATCTGTTATTGGTACTCTCAGAATCATTAGAGGGAGCCCAGCGGCTCCTCAGCTCATTAGAACATGCTGCTTCTAGTGTTGGTCTTTTTATTAACTCCAGAACGACCAAAATTCTGACAGTTAACTTTGAAAGTCCTCAGCAAGTCTCTGATCGGATGAGCATAAGCTCAAAGGATGGTATGCTTGAGCATGTGGACGACTTCTGTTACCTGGGATCATGGATCCGGAAGTCAGGTGAGGACCTTCGAATACGTAAGGGAAAGGCATGGGCAGCCTTGAATAGGCTTTCCAGGATTTGGAAGTCACCTAGAATTAATCGGAAACTTAAGGTCCGATTATTTAGAGCAACAGTAGTTCCAGTACTCCTCTACGGGAGTCCATGCTGGGCTCTAACTGCTGAGGACACCAAATCTCTGGATGGCACTTTCACAAGAATGCTACGCCGGGACATTGTGTCAAGTACAATGCACACATCTCCAACCAGACACTATATAACATTGGAGGTGTCTCATTGGTTCCCCCAAGCTTGACACTAGAACAAAATCGCCTCCGCTTTGCAGGACATTGCTTTCGCCGTGAGGACCAGCCAGTGCATAATCTTGTACTTTGGCAGCCTCATGGAGTGAATAAGCATGGTGGACAGCCCATGACTTTCTTGAGACGCATCTTAAAGGACACTGGCCTTAAAGATGCGGATGATCTAGCAAATGTCATGGGTGATAGGGAGTTGCGGCGGTGCAATTTTGTTGACAAGCCGGCACAGCATTCTTAAAAATGCAGCTGCAATGCAGCATGCCGATCCTAGTAGTATCTGTTATATTAGTTAGTAATTGTATCTGTTATATTAGTTAGTAATTGTGTCTGTTATATTAGTTAGTAATTGTATCTGTTATATTAGTTAGTAATTGTGTCTGTTATATTAGTTAGTAATTAATTGTATCTGTTATATTAGTAATTGTATCTGTTATATTAGTTAGTTATTGTATCTGTTATATTAGTTAGTAATTGTATCTGTTATATTAGTTAGTAATTAATTGTATCTGTTATATTAGTTAGCAATTTTAACTGTTACATTAGTTAGTAATTGTATCTGTTATATTAGTTAGTAATTTTAACTGTTATATTAGTAGTAATTTTAACTGTTATATTAGTTAGTAATTGTATCTGTTATATTAGTTAGTAATTGTATCTGTTATATTAGTTAGTAATTTTAACTGTTATATTAGTTAGTAATTGTATCTGTTATATTAGTTAGTAATTATATCTGTTATATTAGTTACTAAATGAATCTGTTATATTAGTTAGTAATTGTATCTGTTATATTAGTTAGTAATTGTATCTGTTATATTAGTTAGTATTTGTATCTGTTATATTAGTTAGTAATTGTATCTGCTATATTAGTTAGTAATTTTAACTGTTATATTAGTTAGTAATTGTATCTGTTATATTAGTTAGTAATTGTATCTGTTATATTAGTTAGTAAATGAATCAGTTATATTAGTTATTAATTGTATCTGATATATTAGTTAGTAATTGTATCTGTTATATTAGTTGGTAATTGTATCTGTTATATTAGTTAGTAATTGTATCTGTTATATTAGTTAGTAATTGTATCTGTTATATTAGTTAGTAATTTTAACTGTGATATTAGTTAGTAATTGTATCTGTTATATTAGTTAGTTATTGTATCTGTTATATTAGTTAGTAATTGTATCTGTTATATTAGTTAGTAATTATATCTGTTATATTAGTTACTAAATGAATCTGTTATATTAGTTAGTAATTGTATCTGTTATATTACTTAGTAATTGTATCTGTTATATTAGTTAGTAATTAATTGTATCTGTTATATTAGTTAGTTATTGTATCTGTTATATTAGTTAGTAATTGTATCTGTTATATTAGTTAGTAATTAATTGTATCTGTTATATTAGTTAGTAATTTTAACTGTTACATTAGTTAGTAATTGTATCTGTTATATTAGTTAGTAATTTTAACTGTTATATTAGTTTGTAATTTTAACTGTTATATTAGTTAGTAATTGTATCTGTTATATTAGTTAGTAATTTTAACTGTTATATTAGTTAGTAATTTTAACTGTTATATTAGTTAGTAATTGTATCTGTTATATTAGTTAGTAATTAATTGTATCTGTTATATTAGTTAGTAATTTTAACTGTTACATTAGTTAGTAATTGTATCTGTTATATTAGTTAGTTATTGTATCTGTTATATTAGTTAGTAATTTTATCTGTTATATTACTTAGTAATTGTATCTGTTATATTAGTTAGTAATTTTAACTGTTATATTAGTTAGTAATTGTATCTGTTATATTAGTTAGTAATTATATCTGTTATATTAGTTACTAAATGAATCTGTTATATTAGTTAGTAATTGTATCTGTTATATTAGTTAGTAATTGTATCTGTTATATTAGTTAGTATTTGTATCTGTTATATTAGTTAGTAATTGTATCTGCTATATTAGTTAGTAATTTTAACTGTTATATTAGTTAGTAATTGTATCTGTTATATTAGTTAGTAATTGTATCTGTTATATTAGTTAGTAAATTAATCTGTTATATTAGTTAGTAATTGTATCTGATATATTAGTTAGTAATTGTATCTGTTATATTAGTTGGTAATTGTATCTGTTATATTAGTTAGTAATTGTATCTGTTATATTAGTTAGTAATTGTATCTGTTATATTAGTTAGTAATTTTAACTGTGATATTAGTTAGTAATTGTATCTGTTATATTAGTTAGTAATTATATCTGTTATATTAGTTACTAAATGAATCTGTTATATTAGTTAGTAATTGTATCTGTTATATTAGTTAGTAATTGTATCTGTTATATTAGTTAGTAATTGTATCTGCTATATTAGTTAGTAATTTTAACTGTAATATTAGTTAGTAATTGTATCTGTTATATTAGTTAGTAATTGTATCTGTTATATTAGTTAGTAATTTTAACTGTTATATTAGTTAGTAATTTTAACTGTTATATTAGTTAGTAATTGTATCTGTTATATTTGTTAGTAATTTTAACTGTTATATTAGTTAGTAATTGTATCTGTTGTATTAGTTAGAAAATTAATCTGTTATATTAGTTAGTAATTGTATCTGTTATATTAGTTAGTAATTGTATCTGTTATATTAGTTAGTAATTGTATCTGTTGTATTAGTTAGTAAATCAATCTGTTATATTAGTTAGTAATTGTATCTGTTGTATTAGTTAGTAAATCAATCTGTTAAATTAGTTAGTAATTGTATCTGTTATATTAGTTAAAAATTGTATCTGTTATATTAGTTAGTAATTGTATCTGATATATTAGTTAGTAATTGTATATGTTATATTAGTTATTAATTGTATCTGTTATATTAGTTAGTAATTGTATCTGTTATATTAGTTATTAATTGTATCTGTTATATTAGTTAGTAATTGTATCTGTTATATTAGTAATTGTATCTGTTATATTAGTTAGTAATTGTATCTGTTATATTAGTTAGTAATTGTATCTGTTATATTAGTTAGTAAATGTATCTGTTATATTAGATAGTAATTTTAACTGTTATATTAGTTAGTAATTGTATCTGTTATATTAGTTAGTAATTGTATCTGTTATTGGTACTCTCAGAATCATTAGAGGGAGCCCAGCGGCTCCTCAGCTCATTAGAACATGCTGCTTCTAGTGTTGGTCTTTTTATTAACTCCAGAAAGACCAAAATTCTGACAGTTAACTTTGAAAGTCCTCAGCAAGTCTCTGATCGGATGAGCATAAGCTCAAAGGATGGTATGCTTGAGCATGTGGACGACTTCTGTTACCTGGGATCATGGATCCGGAAGTCAGGTTAGGACCTTCGAATACGTAAGGGAAAGGCATGGGCAGCCTTGAATAGGCTTTCCAGGATTTGGAAGTCACCTAGAATTAATCGGAAACTTAAGGTCCGATTATTTAGAGCAACAGTAGTTCCAGTACTCCTCTACGGGAGTCCATGCTGGGCTCTAACTGCTGAGGACACCAAATCTCTGGATGGCACATTCACAAGAATGCTACGCCGGGTACATTGTGTCAAGTACAATGCACACATCTCCAACCAGACACTATATAACATTGGAGGTGTCTCATTGGTTCCCCCAAGCTTGACACTAGAACAAAATCGCCTCCGCTTTGCAGGACATTGCTTTCGCCGTGAGGACCAGCCAGTGCATAATCTTGTACTTTGGCAGCCTCATGGAGTGAATAAGCATGGTGGACAGCCCATGACTTTCTTGAGACGCATCTTAAAGGACACTGGCCTTAAAGATGCGGATGATCTAGCAAATGTCATGGGTGATAGGGAGTTGCGGCGGTGCAATTTTGTTGACAAGCCGGCACAGCATTCTTAAAAATGCAGCTGCAATGCAGCATGCCGATCCTAGTAGTATCTGTTATATTAGTTAGTAATTGTATCTGTTATATTAGTTAGTAATTGTGTCTGTTATATTAGTTAGTAATTGTATCTGTTATATTAGTTAGTAATTGTGTCTGTTATATTAGTTAGTAATTAATTGTATCTGTTATATTAGTAATTGTATCTGTTATATTAGTTAGTAATTAATTGTATCTGTTATATTAGTTAGTTATTGTATCTGTTATATTAGTTAGTAATTGTATCTGTTATATTAGATAGTAATTTTAACTGTTATATTAGTTAGTAATTGTATCTGTTATATTAGTTAGTAATTAATTGTATCTGTTATATTAGTTAGTAATTTTAACTGTTACATTAGTTAGTAATTGTATCTGTTATATTAGTTAGTAATTGTATCTGTTATATTAGTTAGTAATTTTAACTGTTATATTAGTTAGTAATTTTAACTGTTATATTAGTTAGTAATTGTATCTGTTATATTAGTTAGTAATTGTATCTGTTATATTAGTTAGTAATTTTAACTGTTATATTAGTTAGTAATTGTATCTGTTATATTAGTTAGTAATTATATCTGTTATATTAGTTACTAAATGAATCTGTTATATTAGTTAGTAATTGTATCTGTTATATTAGTTAGTAATTGTATCTGTTATATTAGTTAGTATTTGTATCTGTTATATTAGTTAGTAATTGTATCTGCTATATTAGTTAGTAATTTTAACTGTTATATTAGTTAGTAATTGTATATGTTATATTAGTTAGTAATTGTATCTGTTATATTAGTTAGTAAATGAATCTGTTATATTAGTTAGTAATTGTATCTGATATATTAGTTAGTAATTGTATCTGTTATATTAGTTAGTAATTGTATCTGTTATATTAGTTAGTAATTGTATCTGTTATATTAGTTAGTAATTGTATCTGTTATATTAGTTAGTAATTTTAACTGTGATATTAGTTAGTAATTGTATCTGTTATATTAGTTAGTAATTATATCTGTTATATTAGTTACTAAATGAATCTGTTATATTAGTTAGTAATTGTATCTGTTATATTAGTTAGTAATTGTATCTGTTATATTAGTTAGTAATTGTATCTGTTATATTAGTTAGTAATTAATTGTATCTGTTATATTAGTTAGTTATTGTATCTGTTATATTAGATAGTAATTTTAACTGTTATATTAGTTAGTAATTGTATCTGTTATATTAGTTAGTAATTAATTGTATCTGTTATATTAGTTAGTAATTTTAACTGTTACATTAGTTAGTAATTGTATCTGTTATATTAGTTAGTAATTGTATCTGTTATATTAGTTAGTAATTTTAACTGTTATATTAGTTAGTAATTTTAACTGTTATATTAGTTAGTAATTGTATCTGTTATATTAGTTAGTAATTGTATCTGTTATATTAGTTAGTAATTTTAACTGTTATATTAGTTAGTAATTGTATCTGTTATATTAGTTAGTAATTATATCTGTTATATTAGTTACTAAATGAATCTGTTATATTAGTTAGTAATTGTATCTGTTATATTAGTTAGTAATTGTATCTGTTATATTAGTTAGTATTTGTATCTGTTATATTAGTTAGTAATTGTATCTGCTATATTAGTTAGTAATTTTAACTGTTATATTAGTTAGTAATTGTATCTGTTATATTAGTTAGTAATTGTATCTGTTATATTAGTTAGTAAATGAATCTGTTATATTAGTTAGTAATTGTATCTGATATATTAGTTAGTAATTGTATCTGTTATATTAGTTGGTAATTGTATCTGTTATATTAGTTAGTAATTGTATCTGTTATATTAGTTAGTAATTGTATCTGTTATATTAGTTAGTAATTTTAACTGTGATATTAGTTAGTAATTGTATCTGTTATATTAGTTAGTAATTATATCTGTTATATTAGTTACTAAATGAATCTGTTATATTAGTTAGTAATTGTATCTGTTATATTAGTTAGTAATTGTATCTGTTATATTAGTTAGTAATTGTATCTGTTATATTAGTTAGTAATTAATTGTATCTGTTATATTAGTTAGTTATTGTATCTGTTATATTAGTTAGTAATTGTATCTGTTAAATTAGTTAGTAATTAATTGTATCTGTTATATTAGTTAGTACTTTTAACTGTTACATTAGTTAGTAATTGTATCTGTTATATTTTTTAGTAATTTTAACTGATATATTAGTTAGTAATTTTAACTGTTATATTAGTTAGTAATTGTATCTGTTATATTAGTTAGTAATTGTATCTGTTATATTAGTTAGTAATTTTAACTGTTATATTAGTTAGTAATTGTATCTGTTATATTAGTTAGTAATTATATCTGTTATATTAGTTACTAAATGAATCTGTTATATTAGTTAGTAATTGTATCTGTTATATTAGTTAGTAATTGTATCTGTTATATTAGTTAGTATTTGTATCTGTTATATTAGTTAGTAATTATATCTGCTATATTAGTTAGTAATTTTAACTGTTATATTAGTTAGTAATTGTATCTGTTATATTAGTTAGTAATTGTATCTGTTATATTAGTTAGTAAATGAATCTGTTATATTAGTTAGTAATTGTATCTGATATATTAGTTAGTAATTGTATCTGTTATATTAGTTGGTAATTGTATCTGTTATATTAGTTAGTAATTGTATCTGTTATATTAGTTAGTAATTGTATCTGTTATATTAGTTAGTAATTTTAACTGTGATATTAGTTAGTAATTGTATCTGTTATATTAGTTAGTAATTATATCTGTTATATTAGTTACTAAATGAATCTGTTATATTAGTTAGTAATTGTATCTGTTATATTAGTTAGTAATTGTATCTGTTATAGTAGTTAGTAATTGTATCTGCTATATTAGTTAGTAATTTTAACTGTAATATTAGTTAGTAATTGTATCTGTTATATTAGTTAGTAATTGTATCTGTTATATTAGTTAGTAATTTTAACTGTTATATTAGTTAGTAATTTTAACTGTTAATATTAGTTAGTAATTGTATCTGTTATATTTGTTAGTAATTTTAACTGTTATATTAGTTAGTAATTGTATCTGTTGTATTAGTTAGTAAATGAATCTGTTATATTAGTTAGTTATAGTATATGTTATATTAGTTAGTAATTGTATCTGTTATATTAGTTAGTAATTGTATCTGTTATATTAGTTAGTAAATGAATCTGTTATATTAGTTAGTTATAGTATATGTTATATTAGTTAGTAATTGTATCTGTTATATTAGTTAGTAATTGTATCTGTTATATTAGTTAGTAAATGAATCTGTTATATTAGTTAGTAATTGTATCTGTTATATTAGTTAGTAATTGTATCTGTTATATTAGTTAGTTATAGTATATGTTATATTAGTTAGTAATTGTATCTGTTATATTAGTTAGTAATTGTATCTGTTATATTAGTTAGTAAATGAATCTGTTATATTAGTTAGTAATTGTATCTGTTATATTAGTTAGTAATTGTATCTGTTATATTAGTTAGTAATTCATTGTATCTGTTATATTAGTAATTGTATCTGTTATATTAGTAATTGCATCTGTTATATTAGTAATTGCATCTGTTATATTAGTAATTGTATCATTTATATTAGTTAGTAATTGTATCTGTTATATTAGTTAGTAATTGTATCTGTTATAT
This sequence comes from Nemertoderma westbladi, assembly GCA_032718475.1. NCBI lineage: Eukaryota > Metazoa > Xenacoelomorpha > Nemertodermatida > Nemertodermatidae > Nemertoderma > Nemertoderma westbladi. The sequence goes on from JAUCBJ010008666.1 coordinate 125,256, forward strand.
TAGTTAGTAATTCATTGTATCTGTTATATTAGTAATTGCATCTGTTATATTAGTAATTGTATCTGTTATATTAGTAATTGCATCTGTTATATTAGTAATTGCATCTGTTATATTAGTAATTGTATCATTTATATTAGTTAGTAATTGTATCTGTTATATTAGTTAGTAATTTTAACTGTTATATTAGTTAGTAATTGTATCTGTTATATTAGTTATTAATTGTATCTGTTATATTAGTTAGTAATTGTATCTGTTTGTATTAGTTAGTAATTGTATCTGTTATATTAGTTAGTTATAGTATATGTTATATTAGTTAGTAATTGTATCTGTTATATTAGTTAGTAATTGTATCTGTTATATTAGTTAGTAATTGTATCTGTTATATTAGTTAGTAATTGTATCTGTTATATTAGTTAGTAATTGTATCTGTTATATTAGTTAGTAATTGTATCTGTTATATTAGTTAGTTATAGTATATGTTATATTAGTTAGTAATTGTATCTGTTATATTAGTTAGTAATTGTATCTGTTATATTAGTTAGTTATAGTATATGTTATATTAGTTAGTAATTGTATCTGTTATATTAGTTAGTAATTGTATCTGTTATATTAGTTAGTAATTGTATCTGTTATATTAGTTAGTAATTGTATCTGTTATATTAGTTAGTAATTGTATCTGTTATATTAGTTAGTAATTGTATCTGTTATATTAGTTAGTTATTGTATCTGTTATATTAGTTAGTTATTGTATCTGTTATATTAGTTAGTTATTCATTGTATCTGTTATATTAGTTAGTTATAGTATATGTTATATTAGTTAGTAATTGTATCTGTTATATTAGTTAGTAATTGTATCTGTTATATTAGTTAGTAATTGTATCTGTTATATTAGTTAGTAAATGAATCTGTTATATTAGTTAGTAATTGTATCTGTTATATTAGTTATTAATTGTATCTGTTATATTAGTTAGTAATTGTATCTGTTATATTAGTTAGTAATTGTATCTGTTATATTAGTTAGTAATTGTATCTGTTATATTAGTTAGTAATTGTATCTGTTATATTAGTTAGTTATTGTATCTGTTATATTAGTTAGTTATAGTATATGTTATATTAGTTAGTAATTGTATCTGTTATATTAGTTAGTAATTGTATCTGTTATATTAGTTAGTGATTGTATCTGTTATATTAGTTAGTTATAGTATATGTTATATTAGTTAGTAATTGTATCTGTTATATTAGTTAGTAATTGTATCTGTTATATTAGTTAGTAATTGTATCTGTTATATTAGTTAGTAATTGTATCTGTTATATTAGTTAGTAATTGTATCTGTTATATTAGTTAGTAATTGTATCTGTTATATTAGTTAGTAATTGTATCTGTTATATTAGTTAGTAATTGTATCTGTTATATTAGTTAGTAATTGTATCTGTTATATTAGTTAGTAATTGTATCTGTTATATTAGTTAGTTATAGTATATGTTATATTAGTTAGTAATTGTATCTGTTATATTAGTTAGTAATTGTATCTGTTATATTAGTTAGTTATTGTATCTGTTATATTAGTTAGTTATAGTATATGTTATATTAGTTAGTAATTGTATCTGTTATATTAGTTAGTAATTGTATCTGTTATATTAGTTAGTAATTGTATCTGTTATATTAGTTAGTAATTGTATCTGTTATATTAGTTAGTAATTGTATCTGTTATATTAGTTAGTTATAGTATATGTTATATTAGTTAGTAATTGTATCTGTTATATTAGTTAGTAATTGTATCTGTTATATTAGTTAGTAATTGTATCTGTTATATTAGTTAGTAATTGTATCTGTTATATTAGTTAGTAATTGTATCTGTTATATTAGTTAGTAATTGTATCTGTTATATTAGTTAGTAATTGTATCTGTTATATTAGTTAGTAATTGTATCTGTTATATTAGTTAGTTATAGTATATGTTATATTAGTTAGTAATTGTATCTGTTATATTAGTTAGTAATTGTATCTGTTATATTAGTTAGTAATTGTATCTGTTATATTAGTTAGTAATTGTATCTGTTATATTAGTTAGTAATTGTATCTGTTATATTAGTTAGTTATTGTATCTGTTATATTAGTTAGTTATTCATTGTATCTGTTATATTAGTTAGTTATTGTATCTGTTATATTAGTTAGTTATAGTATATGTTATATTAGTTAGTAATTGTATCTGTTATATTAGTTAGTAATTGTATCTGTTATATTAGTTAGTAATTGTATATGTTATATTAGTTAGTAAATGAATCTGTTATATTAGTTAGTAATTGTATCTGTTATATTAGTTATTAATTGTATCTGTTATATTAGTTAGTAATTGTATCTGTTATATTAGTTAGTAATTGTATCTGTTATATTAGTTAGTAATTGTATCTGTTATATTAGTTAGTAATTCATTGTATCTGTTATATTAGTAATTGTATCTGTTATATTAGTTAGTAATTGTATCTGTTATATTAGTTAGTAATTGTATCTGTTATATTAGTTAGTAATTGTATCTGTTATATTAGTTAGTTATTTATTGTATCTGTTATATTAGTTAGTAAATGTATCTGTTATATTAGTTAGTAATTGTATCTGTTATATTAGTTAGTAATTGTATCTGTTATATTAGTTAGTTATTTATTGTATCTGTTATATTAGTTAGTAAATGTATCTGTTATATTAGTTAGTAATTGTATCTGTTATATTAGTTAGTAATTGTATCTGTTATATTAGTTAGTAATTGTATCTGTTATATTAGTTAGTAATTGTATCTGTTATATTAGTTAGTTATTTATTGTATCTGTTATATTAGTTAGTAAATGTATCTGTTATATTAGTTAGTAATTGTATCTGTTATATTAGTTAGTAATTGTATCTGTTATATTAGTTAGTAATTGTATCTGTTATATTAGTTAGTAATTGTATCTGTTATATTAGTTAGTAATTGTATCTGTTATATTAGTTAGTAATTGTATCTGTTATATTAGTTAGTAATTGTATCTGTTATATTAGTTAGTAATTCATTGTATCTGTTATATTAGTAATTGTATCTGTTATATTAGTAATTGTATCTGTTATATTAGTTAGTAATTGTATCTGTTATATTAGTTAGTAATTGTATCTGTTATATTAGTTAGTTATTTATTGTATCTGTTATATTAGTTAGTAAATGTATCTGTTATATTAGTTAGTAATTGTATCTGTTATATTAGTTAGTAATTCATTGTATCTGTTATATTAGTAATTGTATCTGTTATATTAGTAATTGTATCTGTTATATTAGTTAGTAATTGTATCTGTTATATTAGTTAGTAATTGTATCTGTTATATTAGTTAGTAATTCATTGTATCAGTTATATTAGTAATTGTATCTGTTATATTAGTTAGTAATTGTATCTGTTATATTAGTTAGTAATTGTATCTGTTATATTAGTTAGTTATAGTATATGTTATATTAGTTAGTAATTGTATCTGTTATATTAGTTAGTAATTGTATCTGTTATATTAGTTAGTAAATGAATCTGTTATATTAGTTAGTAATTGTATCTGTTATATTAGTTAGTAATTGTATCTGTTATATTAGTTAGTAATTCATTGTATCTGTTATATTAGTAATTGTATCTGTTATATTAGTAATTGCATCTGTTATATTAGTAATTGCATCTGTTATATTAGTAATTGTATCATTTATATTAGTTAGTAATTGTATCTGTTATATTAGTTAGTAATTGTATCTGTTATATTAGTTAGTAATTCATTGTATCTGTTATATTAGTAATTGCATCTGTTATATTAGTAATTGTATCTGTTATATTAGTAATTGCATCTGTTATATTAGTAATTGCATCTGTTATATTAGTAATTGTATCATTTATATTAGTTAGTAATTGTATCTGTTATATTAGTTAGTAATTTTAACTGTTATATTAGTTAGTAATTGTATCTGTTATATTAGTTATTAATTGTATCTGTTATATTAGTTAGTAATTGTATCTGTTATATTAGTTAGTAATTGTATCTGTTATATTAGTTAGTTATAGTATATGTTATATTAGTTAGTAATTGTATCTGTTATATTAGTTAGTAATTGTATCTGTTATATTAGTTAGTAATTGTATCTGTTATATTAGTTAGTAATTGTATCTGTTATATTAGTTAGTAATTGTATCTGTTATATTAGTTAGTAATTGTATCTGTTATATTAGTTAGTTATAGTATATGTTATATTAGTTAGTAATTGTATCTGTTATATTAGTTAGTAATTGTATCTGTTATATTAGTTAGTTATAGTATATGTTATATTAGTTAGTAATTGTATCTGTTATATTAGTTAGTAATTGTATCTGTTATATTAGTTAGTAATTGTATCTGTTATATTAGTTAGTAATTGTATCTGTTATATTAGTTAGTAATTGTATCTGTTATATTAGTTAGTAATTGTATCTGTTATATTAGTTAGTTATTGTATCTGTTATATTAGTTAGTTATTGTATCTGTTATATTAGTTAGTTATTCATTGTATCTGTTATATTAGTTAGTTATAGTATATGTTATATTAGTTAGTAATTGTATCTGTTATATTAGTTAGTAATTGTATCTGTTATATTAGTTAGTAATTGTATCTGTTATATTAGTTAGTAAATGAATCTGTTATATTAGTTAGTAATTGTATCTGTTATATTAGTTATTAATTGTATCTGTTATATTAGTTAGTAATTGTATCTGTTATATTAGTTAGTAATTTTATCTGTTATATTAGTTAGTAATTGTATCTGTTATATTAGTTAGTAATTGTATCTGTTATATTAGTTAGTTATTGTATCTGTTATATTAGTTAGTTATAGTATATGTTATATTAGTTAGTAATTGTATCTGTTATATTAGTTAGTAATTGTATCTGTTATATTAGTTAGTTATTGTATCTGTTATATTAGTTAGTTATAGTATATGTTATATTAGTTAGTAATTGTATCTGTTATATTAGTTAGTAATTGTATCTGTTATATTAGTTAGTAATTGTATCTGTTATATTAGTTAGTAATTGTATCTGTTATATTAGTTAGTAATTGTATCTGTTATATTTGTTAGTAATTGTATCTGTTATATTAGTTAGTAATTGTATCTGTTATATTAGTTAGTAATTGTATCTGTTATATTAGTTAGTAATTGTATCTGTTATATTAGTTAGTAATTGTATCTGTTATATTAGTTAGTTATAGTATATGTTATATTAGTTAGTAATTGTATCTGTTATATTAGTTAGTAATTGTATCTGTTATATTAGTTAGTTATTGTATCTGTTATATTAGTTAGTTATAGTATATGTTATATTAGTTAGTAATTGTATCTGTTATATTAGTTAGTAATTGTATCTGTTATATTAGTTAGTAATTGTATCTGTTATATTAGTTAGTAATTGTATCTGTTATATTAGTTAGTAATTGTATCTGTTATATTAGTTAGTTATAGTATATGTTATATTAGTTAGTAATTGTATCTGTTATATTAGTTAGTAATTGTATCTGTTATATTAGTTAGTAATTGTATCTGTTATATTAGTTAGTAATTGTATCTGTTATATTAGTTAGTAATTGTATCTGTTATATTAGTTAGTAATTGTATCTGTTATATTAGTTAGTAATTGTATCTGTTATATTAGTTAGTAATTGTATCTGTTATATTAGTTAGTTATAGTATATGTTATATTAGTTAGTAATTGTATCTGTTATATTAGTTAGTAATTGTATCTGTTATATTAGTTAGTAATTGTATCTGTTATATTAGTTAGTAATTGTATCTGTTATATTAGTTAGTAATTGTATCTGTTATATTAGTTAGTTATTGTATCTGTTATAATAGTTAGTTATTCATTGTATCTGTTATATTAGTTAGTTATTGTATCTGTTATATTAGTTAGTTATAGTATATGTTATATTAGTTAGTAATTGTATCTGTTATATTAGTTAGTAATTGTATCTGTTATATTAGTTAGTAATTGTATATGTTATATTAGTTAGTAAATGAATCTGTTATATTAGTTAGTAATTGTATCTGTTATATTAGTTATTAATTGTATCTGTTATATTAGTTAGTAATTGTATCTGTTATATTAGTTAGTAATTGTATCTGTTATATTAGTTAGTAATTGTATCTGTTATATTAGTTAGTAATTCATTGTATCTGTTATATTAGTAATTGTATCTGTTATATTAGTTAGTAATTGTATCTGTTATATTAGTTAGTAATTGTATCTGTTATATTAGTTAGTAATTGTATCTGTTATATTAGTTAGTTATTTATTGTATCTGTTATATTAGTTAGTAAATGTATCTGTTATATTAGTTAGTAATTGTATCTGTTATATTAGTTAGTAATTGTATCTGTTATATTAGTTAGTTATTTATTGTATCTGTTATATTAGTTAGTAAATGTATCTGTTATATTAGTTAGTAATTGTATCTGTTATATTAGTTAGTAATTGTATCTGTTATATTAGTTAGTAATTGTATCTGTTATATTAGTTAGTAATTGTATCTGTTATATTAGTTAGTTATTTATTGTATCTGTTATATTAGTTAGTAAATGTATCTGTTATATTAGTTAGTAATTGTATCTGTTATATTAGTTAGTAATTGTATCTGTTATATTAGTTAGTAATTGTATCTGTTATATTAGTTAGTAATTGTATCTGTTATATTAGTTAGTAATTGTATCTGTTATATTAGTTAGTAATTGTATCTGTTATATTAGTTAGTAATTGTATCTGTTATATTAGTTAGTAATTCATTGTATCTGTTATATTAGTAATTGTATCTGTTATATTAGTAATTGTATCTGTTATATTAGTTAGTAATTGTATCTGTTATATTAGTTAGTAATTGTATCTGTTATATTAGTTAGTTATTTATTGTATCTGTTATATTAGTTAGTAAATGTATCTGTTATATTAGTTAGTAATTGTATCTGTTATATTAGTTAGTAATTCATTGTATCTGTTATATTAGTAATTGTATCTGTTATATTAGTAATTGTATCTGTTATATTAGTTAGTAATTGTATCTGTTATATTAGTTAGTAATTGTATCTGTTATATTAGTTAGTAATTCATTGTATCAGTTATATTAGTAATTGTATCTGTTATATTAGTTAGTAATTGTATCTGTTATATTAGTTAGTAATTGTATCTGTTATATTAGTTAGTAATTGTATCTGTTATATTAGTTAGTAATTGTATCTGTTATATTAGTTAGTTATTTATTGTTTCTGTTATATTAGTTAGTAAATGTATCTGTTATATTAGTTAGTAATTGTATCTGTTATATTAGTTAGTAATTCATTGTATCTGTTATATTAGTAATTGTATCTGTTATATTAGTAATTGTATCTGTTATATTAGTAATTGCATCTGTTATATTAGTAATTGTATCAGTTATATTAGTTACCGGTAGTAAATGTATCTGCTTTATAAACTTACTTTTCTTAATAGGATTGAAACGTATTCTATCTAGACAGTCGTCACATGATTCTTGGACTTCTGAATGTTCTGAATGTTAAAAATAACAGTAACATGTAATAAGATTAAAAATATTTTGCATTTCCGAAGTTTTCGTAACACTGAACCACTAATAATCCACTACAGTCCAATAAACAGTTGAGATAACTCGAATGCCGGTGTATCAGACAGATAATACTACCTTAACAAGCGTGAAATTGAAAGTGAAAGTCCGCGTCTACTAACGCATGAACTGTCCACGTCCCACGCCTTACCAACTGAGCTAGGGCTGGAATTGAGAATAATTGAGGATGCAATTGGTTCAAACGCCCATGTGAATAATACCAGGTTTTCACTTTGCGGTCTAATTTGTATTGTAATTGTATCTGCATAATTTTGATTTTTTTTAACTTCTCAATATTAAGTATTGTATAGCGCCAAGGACAACACTCTTCTAAAGGACTGGCACACAGCCAGAGGGCAGGTCCGCTTGAGGGGCCATTGGTTACAGTAGAGCTGTAATCAACTGTAGAGTTTTCCTTGTATAACGCTTATTTAAACACCTTTTTCAACCGCTTGTAGCTAAAGATTGAAAGCGAAAATAAAAATTCTGGCTCACCCAGTCAGTGGTCGGGAGGTGAAACTATCTCTGTTTCAAATTTCATACAATCTCACTACGATTTGTAAAAAAATATTTTTGTTGTTTTTTTTTTTGGGGGGGGGGGGGGGGGGGGGGAGTTATGCGGGGCCTAAAATTATTTTATCGTCTCCCCCACTTTTGGGAACGTGGCAGCGCACCTGGGTAAAACAGACTAGTAAACAAGGGGGGAAAACAATTACGGGGAAAAATGACAATGAGGAATGACAAGGAGGAAAAACGCATTATGTATTATTGTACCCTACATATTTTTTTTAAATTTTTATACATTTGCAAATATTGAAACATCAATATTAATATTATATGAGAACATGTAGTATACATAATATAGAGCATTGTACATTATAGAGTAATTTAAACAAATTTAACTTATTCAAGAAATAATAATATATAGGCCTTGCGAAATCATCTTGTACGTACAGTATTAGTAAAATTCATTCAGTTCCTTTTAGTGTCGTTATATTGTTCCAAAATTGATTTATTATCAATGTAAGGACACCCACCATAAGGCCGATCGCAGATGGGTCGTATCCCCTCAAATTATATTTATGAACGAAGCCGTCAGCGAACCGTTTGCTATGTATTTATAGTTCTCATTTTATTGGCTCTCATCTATACCTCGAGGCCATAAAGGTGTAGTCATTTTTGAGCAGCCTATTGTATCTACTAATAATATATTAATTACCACCAACCTCAACGATTGGATCTATTTTACTCAAATATCTTTAGTAAACAATTATCCTTTATGTCTAGCTATCAACGTATCTACCCATAAAGACAAGGCTATGCTCATCTCAAAGATCCATTAGTTTTCAGTACCAACAATATGGATCTCTGTCCCCTCTACTGCCGTAAAACATAAAAAATCTCAAATACATTACCCTTTTCGAAACACTTTAAACATCACCTTCTAAATATATTAAAGTACAGTTTAAACAATCAATCAAACATACATCTTACCAATTTTCCATAATGTTTTCAATCCAATATTTTATATTTTATGTATTTCATAACTCAAGTCGACTCATTACTTTAGTTTTATGTACCTGGATCTGCATACTACAGTGAAACTATCATGAACTAAAACCTCCAAAGATGCAACGTAGTTTTGGAAGCGTTGCACATGATGGATGGGCGTTCTTGACTGCGGGATTGCTGGTAACCGTGCCATATAATCTTGCCAGTGGAGTAGATGGTGTTCCCCCTGAGGTCTTTAAAATACCTGAGTGTTTAAAGCTCATCTATCCCATCATAGTAGGCATGTACCGAACAACAAGAATCCCACAAGAAATGAAAACAAATACGTTGGTGCTAGTTCCCAAGAAGGGCAACCTAACACTCTATGGTTCTTTTCGGGGAATCTCATTGATCTCGATTGCTGCAAAGCTATACAATAGGATTCTATTATATCGCATGAGGGATCCCATTGAGAGACTGCTCCGTGGAAATCAGAATGGGTTCAGTAAAGGTGGTGGGACCATGGAGCCCATTTTGGCACTTAGAAGGATAATTGAAGAGTTATCAAAAAAGAAAGACAGGACAGGCTGTTATCTTTGTTGACTTCTTCAAGGCCTTTGATTCAGTCTCTCGTTCACGTATGTTCAGCATACTTTCATTATATGGGATTCCTGATGAAATTATTGCAGCAATCAGATCAGTATACGATGGTTCGACAACATTTGTATCTACTGTTGACGGTGACACAGAACCATTTGAAGTGTTATGGGGCGTCCTCCAGGGAGACACACTTGCACCATTCTTGTTCATAATTGTTGTTGACTATGTTCTACGCATGTCCTTAGATCATCATAATGATGATGGGGTGATGATAACTCCACCTACTGGCTCCAGAAGTCGAGGGAATCCTGCCATGTACCTAACTGATCTAGACTTTGCTGATGACTTAGGAGTACTCTCAGAATCACTAGAGGGAGCCCAACGGCTCCTCAGCTCATTAGAACATGCTGCTTCTAGTGTTGGTCTTTTTATTAACTTCAGAAAGACCAAAATGTTGACTTTGAATGTTAACTTTGAACGTCCTCAGCAAGTCTCTGATCGGATGAGCATAAGCTCAAAAGATGGTATGCTTGAGCATGTGGATGACTTCTGTTACCTGGGATCATGGATCCGGAAGTCAGAATACGTAAGGGAAAGGCATGGGCAGCCTTGAATAGGCTTTCCATGATTTGGGGGTCACCGAGAATTAATCGGAAACTTAAGGTCCGATTATTTAGAGCAGCAGTAGTTCCAGTACTCCTCTATGGGAGTCCATGCTGGGCTCTAACTGCTGAGGACACCAAATCTCTGGATGGCACATTCACAAGAATGCTACGCCGGGTTCATTGTGTCAAGTACAATGCACACATCTCCAACCAGACACTATATAACATTGGAGGTGTCTCATTGGTTCCCCCAAGCTTGACACTATAACAAAATCGCCTCGGCTTTGCAGGACATTGCTTTCGCCGTGAGGACCAGCCAGTGCATAATCTTGTACTTTGGCAGCCTCATGGAGTGAATAAGCATGGTGGACAGCCCATGACTTTCTTGAGACACATCTTTTAAAGGACACTGGCCTTGAAGATGCGGATGATCTAGCAAATGTCATGTGTGATAAGAAGTTGTGGCGGTGCAATTTTATCGATAAGCCGGCACAGCATTCTTAAAAATGCAGCTGCAATGCAGCATGTCGATCCTAGTAGTAGTCCCTCCCTCCCCCCACTAATTGGCAGGCCTCCGTTTGCAAATTCACTTATAAATACACGGTACTAATGGATTATTTAGAGTAGCAGTAGTTCCAGTACTCCTCTATGGGAGTCCATGCTGGGCTCTAAATGCTGAGGACACCAAATCTCTGGATGGCACATTCACAAGAATGCTACGCCGGGTTCATTGTGTCAAGTACAATGCACACATCTCCAACCAGACACTATATAACATTGGAGGTGTCTCATCGGTTCCCCCAAGCTTGGCACGAGATCAAAATCTCCTCCGCTTTGCAGGACATTGCTTTCGCCGTGAGGACCAGCCAGTGCATAATCTTGTACTTTGGCAGCCTCATGGAGTGAATAAGCATGGTGGACAGCCCATGACTTTCTTGAGACGCATCTTAAAGGACACTGGCCTTGAAGATGCGGATGATCTAGCAAATGTCATGGGTGATAGGGAGTTGTGGCGGCGCAATTTTGTCGACAAGCCGGCACAGCATTCTTAAAAATGCAGCTGCAATGCAGCATGCCGATCCCCGCCGTAGTACTAATGGATGGATATGCCTTTGAAGTCATGACACATTATTGAATTATTTACGCATAAGTATAGACAACTATATAATTTATTTGTCAATTTAGTTACACGATTAACTGATACTCGTTTAATTAAACGTAAACCTTTAATGAAAATAAAAATTCCTTCCTAATCCTTGCCTGTACTCAATAATTAATTAAAGATTAAATTACAAATTAAAATTAAAAATTTTAAAAATTTAAATTAAAAATTTTGTTGTGTTAAATTAGCACCTCAACCAGGGTAACCAGGGTAACTACTATAGTAATTAAAAGAGCTACTGGAGACGTACAAAGCCCTAATACCAATACCTAACAAGAAATTAACAACAACAACAACAACACCAACATAACAACAATGGAAGTGAATACTACAGGTCTCGCTACGCGGATCTAAAAAGTATACCACCGTAGTATCTTGCGCCTTGACACACAGTACAACCATAGTAGAATATGCCTTGGCAATAGGCATCAGGTACTACCGTAGTAACTGGTAGTAACGGTAGTAACCGCCTAGGCATGCAACCCCAATAGTTGCATTACCTAATATTTCTATATCACTCTGTACTACAGTAGTAGAATGTGTTGACTGTCTACTCAGCTACAATGAAATGATAGTGTATTGAAAATATCTTCTATCTTTTATCGGCGTGCTGCATTGTCGCAGCATTGGCATAGCTATGCCGGCTTAATAATAAAATTGCGCTGCCACCATGCAATTCTTCAAACGGCAGGCCGGAATTGCAGTTTGCAGCTATTTCGGGTTACCGACTAAATAGAGCCACAACAATTATGTACCCCTCATGACTTTCGCCAGATTATACGCATCATCAAGGCCAGTGTCCTTTAAGATGCGTCTCAATAAAATCATGGGCTGTCCACCATGCTTATTCTCTCAATGAGGCTGCTAAAATACAAGATTGTGCCCTTGCTGGTCCTAGTGGCAAAAGCAATGTCATGCGATGCAGAGGCGGCCCCGCCCAAGTATCAAGCTTGGCGTGGGGGGGGGGGGGGGGTGGCAATAAGACACCTCAAATGATGTAACTATAGTGTCTGGTTGGAGATGTGTGCATTTGTTCTTGACTCAGTGAACCCGACGTAGAATTCTTGTGACTGTGCCATCCACAGATTTGGTATCCTCAGCGGTGTCGTCGCGTTTCGGCAACTGTCGCGTTTCGGCAACAGTCGCGTTTCGGCAAAAAAAGTTGCGTTTCGGCAAAAAAGATGCGTTTCGGCATAAAAAGTCGCATTTCGGCAAAAATGTGAGATTCGGCAGAAAAGTTGCGTTTCGGGAAAATTATTTCTTTATTACAGGAGAATAGGCCCTACACTATACTATCAACAAATACAAGTAAAATGAAAAGTGAAACAAGCAGGACATTAGAAATTTACAACACAATAGCACTTTCGTTCGTTAGTTGTAATGGTAATAAAAGTTTAATGGAATAGTGTTTTTTAGGTATACTGTACTTCGCCGTGTTAACCATGAATTTTGGTGAGGCCCGGAAAGTCCTAAGTAACAGGCTTTCTGGGCAGGTTCGTACGATTAAAGAGGGTGATGTAAATAAATATTGTGTACAGATGGGGACTTAAGAAAATACACGGTGGAGTAGAGTACCGCGCCTGTGCCCATTGCAGGAAAGTGAAGAGGCCGCTTTCCTAAAACGTAAAGATTTTGTAAAATAGCAGTTTCCTGTTGCATTTATTGTTACATAAATCATAAAACACCTAATACGGTAGTTCAATTTAAAACTTAAATAATGCACTAAAATTAAACTGCAATAAGGCACAATTGAACATCATTCACTCACTCATTCAGTCATTGATTGTCAACACGGTTTTATTTCTAGGGATTCCTTACAGAAAGTAACCTAGCGGTTCCTTATAATATTTTTGTTATTTATGTGAAATCCTTGTTTATTTGTTTACTACTTATGTAACGGTAACTAGGGAGGGGTGCACTATGTGCAGGCCTACTTTTACTTTATTCTTATTATAAACATTTATTAAAAACGAATGACCAATGAAATATCTATTTATTTATTTGAATTATTCTGTCTAGTTAGGTTAATTAAATTACGAAAAACTAAATTAATCAATCAAATAAGAATAACTAAAATAGAATAAATATTTGCCCCATTCCGCAAGCTGAAACTTTTCAGATATGTGATAGAACACATCCTGTATCATTGTGGGGGCGGTAGTCGGTTATCCGTAATAATATAAACAGTTATCCAGTCTGACGCTAGATGGTGAAATGTATGTAAGTGATAACCTTCCCCATTCCCTTGATTTTAATCTGTTTAAACTGAATCTTGGAATATATTTAAGGGTCAACTGGCAACCAAATCGCCATGGCGATTTGGTAGTGCAAAGTTTATGCCATACAAATAAATAAAATAATATTAGTACTGTACCACCTACCTTGCATAATTGACATAAAGAAAGAAACAATTTTAGTTTTTTGAATTCAATCCCGATCTAACATCTAGGAATTTATCTTTACCTTTTGCCGAAACGCAACTTTTTTTGCCGAATCGCGACTTTTTGCCGAATCACGACTTTTTTTTAGCCGAAACGCATCTTTTTTGCTGAAAAGCAACTTTTTTGCCGAATCGCGACTGTTGGCGAAACGCGACAGTTGCCGAAACGCGACAGTTGCCGAAACGCGATGTAACCTCCTCAGCAATTATGGGAGTCCCAGCATGGACTCCCATACAGGTTCTACTCCTTGCTACTCTAAATAATGAAACAATTTATGACAGTTAAAATACACCAAATAACAGTGGCAACAAAAATTATTATAATATGAAACCAACAAGAAACAATCCCAAACAATCCATAACAATTAATTTCCTATTTTCATTAAGAGGTATCCCACCTTCACTCGACCTAAATTGCTACGTTGAACGGAACATAAACATTTTTACTTAGTTACACCTAGACCTATTGGGCGATAGGGCATCATCCACCCACTCCATTATTTGTTCCTCCTTTACAAGAAATGTTATTGCAACAAGGCAAGCTTGGCAACACACGGAAAGGTAGACAGATAGTATGTTCCCATTTTAGTATGTCTACATGTACTTGCTACAGTATGTGGTTCCGTCACACTGCACTTCTCTTTGTTAGAAATGTAACGCCGGCGTAATTCACGAAATGCTGACAGTAGTACGCCTATATGCCGATGCTGCATTATAAGAAATTCAAGAAAACTAATCCGTGAACATAAAACACGAAAAGCTATCCGAAGCCTCGCTCTCTCTTGGTTGTTACCCCCTCTCCCTCGGTTGTTACCTCCTCCCCCTTGGTTGTTACCTTCTCTCCTCTTCCTTGGTTGTTACCTCCTATTCCTTGGTTGTTACCTCCTCCCCCTTGGTTGTTACCTCCTCTCCCTTGGTTGTTACCTCCTCTCCCTTGGTTGTTACCTCCTCTCCTCTTCCTTGGTTGTTACCTCCCCTCCTCTTCCTTGGTTGTTACCTCCTCTCCCTTGGTTGTTACCTCCCCTCCTCTTCCTTGGTTGTTACCTCCTCTCCCTTGGTTGTTACCTCCTATTCCTTGGTTGTTACCTCCTCCCCCTTGGTTGTTACCTCCTCTCCCTTGGTTGTTACCTCCTCTCCCTTGGTTGTTACCTCCTATTCCTTGGTTGTTACCTCCTCCCCCTTGGTTGTTACCTCCTCTCCCTTGGTTGTTACCTCCTATTCCTTGGTTGTTACCTCCTCCCCCTTGGTTGTTACCTCCTCTCCCTTGGTTGTTACCTCCTCTCCCTTGGTTGTTACCTCCTCTCCCTTGGTTGTTACCTTCTCTCCTCTTCCTTGGTTGTTACCTCCTCTCCCTTGGTTGTTACCTCCTCTCCCTTGGTTGTTACCTCCTCTCCCTTGGTTGTTGCCTTCTCTCCTCTTCCTTGGTTGTTACCTCCTCTCCCTTGGTTGTTACCTCCTCTCCTCTTCCTTGGTTGTTACCTCCCCTCCTCTTCCTTGGTTGTTACCTCCTCTCCCTTGGTTGTTACCTCCCCTCCTCTTCCTTGGTTGTTACCTCCTCTCCCTTGGTTGTTACCTCCTCCCCCTTGGTTGTTACCTCCTCTCCCTTGGTTGTTACCTCCTCTCCCTTGGTTGTTGCCTTCTCTCCTCTTCCTTGGTTGTTACCTCCTCTCCCTTGGTTGTTACCTCCTCTCCTCTTCCTTGGTTGTTACCTCCCCTCCTCTTCCTTGGTTGTTACCTCCTCTCCCTTGGTTGTTACCTCCCCTCCTCTTCCTTGGTTGTTACCTCCTCTCCCTTGGTTGTTACCTCCTCTCCCTTGGTTGTTACCTCCCCTCCTCTTCCTTGGTTGTTACCTCCTCTCCCTTGGTTGTTGTTACCTCCTCCCCCTTGGTTGTTACCTCCTCTCCTCTCCTCTCCTCCCCCTTGGTTGTTACCTCCTCTCCCTTGGTTGTTACCTCCTCTCCCTTGGTTGTTACCTCCTATTCCTTGGTTGTTACCTCCTCCCCCTTGGTTATTACCTCCTCTCCCTTGGTTGTTACCTCCTCTCCCTTGGTTGTTACCTCCTCTCCCTTGGTTGTTACCTTCTCCCCTCTTCCTTGGTTGTTACCTCCTATTCCTTGGTTGTTACCTCCTCCCCCTTGGTTGTTACCTCCTCCCCCTTGGTTGTTACCTCCTCCCCCTTGGTTGTTACCTCCTCTCCCTTGGTTGTTACCTCCTCTCCTCTTCCTTGGTTGTTACCTCCTATTCCTTGGTTGTTACCTCCTCCCCCTTGGTTGTTACCTCCTCTCCCTTGGTTGTTACCTCCTCTCCTTTTCCTTGGTTGTTACCTCCTCTTCCTTGGTTGTTACCTCCTCTCCCTTGGTTGTTACCTCCTATTCCTTGGTTGTTACCTCCTCCCCCTTGGTTGTTACCTCCTCTCCCTTGGTTGTTACCTCCTCTCCCTTGGTTGTTACCTCCTCTCCCTTGGTTGTTACCTTCTCCCCTCTTCCTTGGTTGTTACCTCCTATTCCTTGGTTGTTACCTCCTCCCCCTTGGTTGTTACCTCCTCCCCCTTGGTTGTTACCTCCTCCCCCTTGGTTGTTACCTCCTCTCCCTTGGTTGTTACCTCCTCTCCTCTTCCTTGGTTGTTACCTCCTATTCCTTGGTTGTTACCTCCTCCCCCTTGGTTGTTACCTCCTCCCCCTTGGTTGTTACCTCCTCTCCCTTGGTTGTTACCTCCTCTCCTTTTCCTTGGTTGTTACCTCCTATTCCTTGGTTGTTACCTCCTCCCCCTTGGTTGTTACCTCCTCTCCCTTGGTTGTTACCTCCTCTCCTTTTCCTTGGTTGTTACCTCCTCTCCCTTGGTTCTTACCTACTCCCCCTTGGTTGTTACTTCCCCTCTCTTGGTTGTTACCTCCTCTCCCTTGGTTTTTACCTTCTCTCCTCTTCCTTGGTTGTTACCTCCTCCCCCTTGGTTGTTACCTCCTCTCCCTTGGTTGTTACCTCCTATCCTTTTCCTTGGTTGTTACCTCCTCTCCCTTGGTTCTTACCTACTCCCCCTTGGTTGTTACTTCCCCTCTCTTGGTTGTTACCTCCTCTCCCTTGGTTTTTACCTTCTCTCCTCTTCCTTGGTTGTTACCTCCTCCCCCTTGGTTGTTACCTCCTCTCCCTTGGTTGTTACCTCCTCTCCTCTTCCTTGGTTGTTACCTCCTCCCCCTTGGTTGTTACCTCCTCTCCCTTGGTTGTTACCTCCTCCCCCTTGGTTGTTACGTCCTCTCCCTTGGTTGTTACCTCCTCTCCCTTGGTTGTTACCTCCTCTTCCTTGGTTGTTACCTCCTCCCCCTTGGTTGTTACCTCCTCCCCCTTGGTTGTTACCTCCCCCCCTTGGTTGTTACCTCCTCTCCCTTGGTTGTTACCTCCTCTCCTCTTCCTTGGTTGTTACCTCCTCTCCCTTGGTTGTTACCTCCCCCCCCTTGGCTGTTACCTCCTCTCCCTTGGTTGTTACCTCCTCTCCTCTCCTCTCCCTTGGTTGTTACCTCCTCTCCCTTGGTTGTTACCTCCTCCCCCTTGGTTGTTACCTCCTCCCCCTTGGTTGTTACCTCCTCTCCCTTGGTTGTTACCTCCTCTCCTCTTCCTTGGTTGTTACCTCCTCTCCCTTGGTTGTTACCTCCTCTCCCTTGGTTGTTACCTCCTCTCCTCTTCCCTGGTTGTTACCTCCTATTCCTTGGTTGTTACCTCCTCCCCCTTGGTTGTTACCTCCTCCCCCTTGGTTGTTACCTCCTCTCCCTTGGTTGTTACCTCCTCTCCCTTGGTTGTTACCTCCTCCCCCTTGGTTGTTACCTCCTCTCCCTTGGTTGTTACCTCCTCTCCTCTTCCTTGGTTGTTACCTCCTCTCCCTTGGTTGTTACCT
>JAUCBJ010008667.1:0-43431 GCA_032718475.1 Nemertoderma westbladi
TAAAATATTAACTTCATTTTATGTTTCGCATTCTACACAGTTAGACAGTAAGTTTTGTATTTTCTTTGATTGCTTTCTTGTTCTTACAATCCTTTATTAACTTACTGTATACATTGCTTTAAACGTTTAAAGGTTGACTTCGGTTATTGCTCGATCTTAATGATGGACGATCGTAATGAGATGATAGCGGGTTATTTTGATTTAGGCTTACGCTATAGTGAAATAGCATCGATGTTATATACCAATCATAACATTATCATTAGCATTATCATTAACATTATCCTGAAAATAATTTAAATTAATGAAAATTTCTTTATATAATTATATTTTATATATAAATATTATTATTATTATTATTATTATTATTATCTTTTAATCCACGCCATTAAGGCACATAGTAAAAATAAGTACATAATTAAATTGGACAATAGAAATACACAGGTAGATGAGTCTAAATAATATGGAGTACATGAAAAGCATAAGTAATATTATTAACTATTAGCACAGCACAACTATATTACAGTAATTAGTGTTATTTTACGTAATTTAAGTTCAACATTTCACGAATACGCGAAACGCCATGTTGGCGACAGATAACAGACACACCCCGTAGGATGCTATTGTTAATGTTGTCAACCCTGTTGAACAAACTCGTAATCGATTTATAACGTAAGTGAATGAATAATGGTATATTCAGTAGACCAAATGTCAGAGAAATACTAGTGGATTCTCCATCAGTTAGACGGGGTATTTTAAATAGAAATCTAGCACAATTATTGTATGCTACTCGTAGCTTATTATGAGCACTGTCAGAATAGCTGCGCTTTGCCCAGAGCGAGTTGCAATATATGGGGGTGCAATAGGCTCGGAATAAAGCAAGCTTAACTGGTCGGCTGCAATTGCCAAACTTGCGTAGCAACATATTACCACGTGCGTATAAGCTATTAGTCTGCTTACGGATATCAAAATCGTCATCTAGCGTACAATGTATTAAATGTCATAAGTAGTTAAATTTATCAACAATATCAAGTTTCACATCATAAAGAAATACTGCGGACTTAGCGCTGCAGCTTATATCTCTTGGTAAAAAATACATACATTTAGATTTCTTCTTATTGAAAGTCATAGAGTTATTAGAGGCGTAACTAACAGCAACATCTATTAACTTTTGTAACCCGTAAATTGAGTTTGACAACAAACAGATATCATCAGCATAACCCAAGTGATTTACCCTGATATTACCCATATAACATCCAACCCCGCTTTATATATAAATAATTTATATATAATTGACATATATATATATAATTATATTTTATATATTTTATAAATATAATTTATTAATATTGTAGTAATAATGCATTAACTGTACATGAATATGATGGGCAAGGTTTATAATAGTTTCTCAAATACCGTTATACTTATACTCACTGTTGTAATCGAGACAAAGCATTTTACAGTTCTCATTTCCTTCGAATATAGGTAAAGCTTGTATAGCCAACAAAGCTAAACGCATATACTCCCTCATAGGGCCTCCCTCGTCAATCCCATCCTCATCAGCAAACTTGATATCTAGAAGAGCAGACATATTAAATGTCGATCTTAGAAACCCTCTACTACCACCATCAAATACGTCATTTCTATCAACATTTACGATATATATTTACATCTGTACTTGTAGAACAGCCATTGATCTGGAATTGAAAATCCAATTAGTTGATTGGCTGCAATTTGTTTCTGTTGATTGCTGTGTTAGGGCTGTAACACCTATTAACTTGTTCTGTACTTTGAGATACAGTATCTCCGGGCCTGAGATAGTATCTCTGGGCCGGACTTAGTATCTCCGGGCCTGAGATAGTATCTCCGGGCCGGACTTAGTATCTCCGGGCCGGACTTAGTATCTCTGGGCCGGACTTAGTATCTCCGGGCCGGACTTAGTATCTCCGGGCCGAACTTAGTATCTCCGGGCCGGACTTAGTATCTCCGGGCCGGACATAGTATCTCCGGGCCTGAGATAGTATCTCCGGGCTGGACTTAGTATCTCCAGGTCGGACTTAGTATCTCCGGGCTGGACTTAGTATCTCCGGGCCGGACTTAGTATCTCCGGGCCTGAGATAGTATCTCCGGGCCGGACTTAGTATCTCCGGGCCTGTGATAGTATCTCCGGCCGGACTTAGTATCTCCGGCCCTGAGATAGTATCCTGAGATAGAGCAGCAATCAGATCAGTATACGATGGTTCGACAACATTTGTGTCTACTGTTGACGGTGACACAGAACCATTTGAAGTGTTATGGGGCGTCCTCCAAGGAGACACACTTGCACCATTCTTGTTCATTATTGTGGTTGACTATGTTCTACGCATGTCCTTAGATCATCATAATGATGATGGGGTGATGATAACTTCACCTTCTGGCTCCAGAAGTCGAGGAAATCCTGCCAAGTACCTAACTGATCTAGACTTTGCTGATGACTTAGGAGTACTCTCAGAATCATTAGAGGGAGCCCAACGGCTCCTCAGCTCATTAGAACATGCTGCTTCTAGTGTTGGTCTTTTTATTAACTCCAGAAAGACCAAAATTCTGACAGTTAACTTTGAAAGTCCTCAGCAAGTCTCTGATCGGATGAGCATAAGCTCAAAGGATGGTATGCTTGAACATGTCGACGACTTCTGTTACCTGGGATCATGGATCCGGAAGTCAGGTGAGGACCTTCGAATACGTAAGGGAAAGGCATGGGCAGCCTTGAATAGGCTTTCCAGGATTTGGAAGTCACCGAGAATTAATCGGAAACTTAAGGTCCGATTATTTAGAGCAGCAGTAGTTCCAGTACTCCTCTACGGGAGTCCATGCTGGGCTCTAACTGCTGAGGACACCAAATCTCTGGATGGCACATTCACAAGAATGCTACGCCGGGTTCATTGTGTCAAGTACAATGCACACATCTCCAACCAGACACTATATAACATTGGAGGTGTCTCATTGGTTCCCCCAAGCTTGACACTAGAACAAAATCGCCTCCGCTTTGCAGGACATTGCTTTCGCCGTGAGGACCAGCCAGTGCATAATCTTGTACTTTGGCAGCCTCATGGAGTGAATAAGCATGGTGGACAGCCCATGACTTTCTTGAGACGCATCTTAAAGGACACTGGCCTTGAAGATGCGGATGATCTAGCAAATGTCATGGGTGATAGGGAGTTGTGGCGGTGCAATTTTGTTGACAAGCCGGCACAGCATTCTTAAAAATGCAGCTGCAATGCAGCATGCCGATCCTAGTAGTAGTAGTATCTCCAGGCTGGACTTAGAAAAAAAAGGGGAACCAATGTCCCTTTAGGGGCTCCGTACTTCAGTCCTAAAGATTTAAAGGCCGTCGGATTACCAGATAAGGGTGGTGTTTCGCGAGTGGTTGAGGAGGGGAAAGAGAAATCCTTTTGGCAATCCTTAGTGAATGAGGTCCTCCAGTATGGGATAGATAGATAGATAGATTTATTTAAACATTATGTGAAAACAATAACAAATACACCAAACAATGTACCGGTATAAAGGTATTGTCCAACATAACATAGAGGATTACCCCTAAAGCTTTGCAGCTTATTTCCAAGGGGGTCCTTTATGTTACTTGGTTACAAATACAATATTACACTACGCTAACCTAAAACCAATATAAAACGTAATTACACTATGTACATGTACAACTTTACCACGAGCGTGACAATGCCCGACTCAACGATAAAGATGTAATGTACAGAACAATTTATTATAAAACGTAATTACAGTATAAATAGTAAATAATTAATAAACTAATAACTTACTGTAGGACTATTGTACCTATTTTTACATTGCACACGGAGGTGAGATTTAACTGCAGATTTAAAAGAATGTTGATTATTTAGGTTTTTAATTTCATTAGGCAGAGTGTTCCAATTTTTAATGCCGTTAAAAAAGAAAGTATCAGATTTAAAGGATTTACAATTCGGGAGGTAGAAGTTTGAAGCACTAGCTCTGGTACTATAAGAGTGTGTATCACGTACTCTGTTGAATTTTTGTTTTAGGTAATTGGTAATTGAGATGGTGATATATGATAATGAGAACCATCTAGACAGACCGACGAGTGACAAAAGGAAACGGAAAATCCTTAAGGAACAGGAACAGGAACGCGAAAGGGAGAATGCCATAATCCGACAACGAAACCTATATGGCGGTCCCCTCCAGGCCGATATGCAACAACAGTATATCGATACAGTAAAGTTCGCTCCCGGGTTACAGTAGGAGTAATAGGCCCGGTAGAGGAACAAGAGGAGGCGCAACCCTCCCTCGTACAGATTAGCGCGCCAGGGGCGATGAGACATTATACGGGGGAAATGCCTACCGGAAACAGTTAACAGACTACTGATGACTGGTCAGATAATATAAATCGGTTCAGGAATCGGTGTAAAAGCTTTTGCGGACATAACAAGTCATTTTTCCGCAATGCGCAGAATACCGGTACTCTAAAATAGCCCTAAATTTATCCAACTACGTGATGGGAAGGAATTAGAGCCAGGATGACGAAATCTGTCAGCTGATTCTTTGTGGACGTGGAGTTTCTTTGTTCTGCCTTATTCAGCCAATCAGAGCAATTTTCCCTTTATGTCTAACAGAAACCTATGGAAACTCGCGCAATGCATTACGGTATTTGTTTACTATTTTCTGAGCATCAGAGTTGGCTCGGAATCTTCTGTGCTTCTGTGTGGAAGTTTCAGACTTTGGCCTAGGAACATCAGATGGCCTTGATTATAAGAACGTAAATCTATTAACTGAACACTGAATCATTGAAACACTGGAAACACTCATTTTACACCTAACTTGTCATTAACTGACTGCATATTACTGTTCACCGCATTATTTTACTTCTGTTATTAATTGTTGTTATATTAATGGATATTGCTGTTAGATTTGGAGAATACTGATAAATAATCATAAACCCCCCAATCTTATTGATTACTGAGGTAAGAGGAACAGGTTTACCGGTAGCAACTGCGACTTAAATTATATTGGTTTTGTGTGAATTAAATGCTATTTCATAATCCCTACGTGTGTCAGTTGCGATCCTCCTTATATATGATCAAATTCAGTGACGGTCGGCAGATCAGTGCGAAGTAGTGTGAAGTCGTGTGAAGTAGTGTGAAGGTTAATAAAGCATCTCCTAAAGAATGCGCTATTTACGAAACTCTGTGGCCATCTAGTTGTGATTAGTATAAGTCATAACTCTGTTTTTATACTTAAAGCGCCACGTCCTAAAGGAACTGTTAATATTTCCCCGAAAGTAAATATATTTGTCAGAGATTATATAGTAACGATCAATCGAATGATACAGTAGGTCTACACTGCAATAACTCTCAAGGAATCCGAATCCAGTCTTCCACACCGTGGGTCATACGCCGCGCACGGACTGGCTTCGGCTGATGTAACTTCAGTACACTAGGTAATTGATATAGGCTAAAGTCGATTTATAAACAAGAGGACAACTAAAATTGGCAGGTTAAACTGCTAAAGGTCTAAAAGCGCGAACATTAATAGTTTTGGTTCATTATTATTAGTAGGCAATAAAGTCGAATGTACCGGTCGGACGGTAAGCTGTAGGGCTAACTGCCCAACCACCCGAACCGGTACTTACAGGTACAGCAGTATTATTTCGATTGTGATAATTATATACCGGTAGGTCTTGATATTTAATCGGGGACTGCAGCCCTGGTTTTTATTGAGATTTTACTTATTTCTGTCAGTTTTATTTATCTGTAAGTGTAATATTGAGCAGAAGGCGTGTAAGCCTGCTCAGATTGTATAAATAATTTGTAGGCCGGATTGTTGTCTAACTGTTGTTAGGTCTGAGGCGATTGCAGTATGTGTAGAGTGTCTGTCCGATAAAGTGCTAGTCAGGAAGGTGGGGGCATCCAGTGCTGTAAGGTAAATCCCCCCGAAAGAATAAGTCGTACTACTTGGTTAGAACGCCTACTAACTAACCATTTCGGAGTCTGCATATACTGTAGTTTATTTAGGTTTGACAGTAGTCTGCCAGCATTTGGTCTGTGTTTTATTTGAATAGTCTGCACAGGTAGCGCAATATTTATTATTCAGAGTTCATGCGAGTATTCGCAACCTCCAACTCCCCAAGTTTATTCCTACAGTAATTGTGCTTGTTATACATACCATTATAGTTAAATTAACCCCGGTACTACATCAGGGCTGCTTGGCGTAGGTAAAGACTGGTGATTTTGTGCTCCGGTCACTCCAGCAGATACCGTGGTTCTTTTGGCTGTTCAAGTATATTTAACTACTGGTTATTTGTTGTATAAGTACTTGTACCTAATTTAGGGTTTAGAGTACAGTGCTTTCCGAAAGTAATTTAGTGTGTAGGCAGTATATTTGTGTTGTAACGTGGTTAATAGGCACGTTAGCTCTGGTTGGCTTCGGTAATTAACCTCTAGGTAGGGACACTCCGGGTACATAACCTAGTACTTATAGAGTTTAAGACTATAAGTCGTCAGACGGTGGTATTTCCTTATCTGGACAACGCAACTTACTTACTACTGCTTTATTGGTTTCAACTACCATAGTTTCCTGTCAGTTTGTAAGAACCAGAAATTCTAACTCCTTGTTAGGCTGGTTCGTAGATTTCTTGTAAAATTACCCTAAAAATTGTACGTGTAACTTGTTTATTGTTTATTTAGAGATTGTAATCTCAACCTGTTTGTAATTGTAAGTAATTTGTAGTGATAAGTAACTTAGTAAAGTAGAATTATCTGTATTAGTGTCCAACAAGTAGCACTCCACAGAGAGCGTTCAGCTTCTGTGTAGTGATTCCTTATCCAGAAATAATAACATTTATTTCAAATATTGTCAAAACCCCTTGTACGGGTATATATATATGTTTATAAATCCACTCAAACAGATTTATAAAATAGTAGGCCTGTTATACATCAATTAGGTCTCAATATCAGTTGAACTACTGCTTAATATCAGTAATAAAGTAAATGGAAGTAACCCTAAAATCAGAAATTCAGTTATTATTAAATAATTGACATTACCGGTATTTACGGTAAGCTTATTATATTTATATAAATTTAGGCTGAAATTATATACCAGTATTCTGTGACTGATCCTAGTCTGTAAATAATACTTATATATATACTATAAGTGTATACCGGTATTTTAATATTATATATATATTACGTTACACTGAGTAACGGTATCGGTAACTAACAACTAGGCTTACAGTTGATACTGATTCCTAGACTTGCTTTAACTGTCATTATAGTAGTAGGCATTCAACTGTAAAACCAATCATGGCTGACACAAAGCAAACACTGTCAGATAGTCTCTTAGAAAGAACAATCTGTGACCCAGATAAGAGTATCGAACATCTCAGACCAAAGTCCAAGTCCCCTCCTACTGTAAGAAAAGCCATCCCTACAGTAGTGGTATCAGACCTTAGGCTAGTAAAGCATCATAGGTCTATTATAGGCACTAGGGCTCAAGTTAAGCGAGACCAAGAGACGGCTGTTAAACAGCAGCAGCACCCGAGCCAAGAACTTATTTCTCAATGGCACGATAACTCTAGTAGTTCAGACACTGAAGAGTTGACGCCCGAGATCGGAGCAAGGATGGCAGAAGCGGTTTATCCAGATCCACTTCTAATTCTTCCTGGAGCCATACTCACTAGAATATTGATCGCTGTGGAGGAACATCAAGCCGATTGGTCGAGGAATAAGAGATCGACCAGGGACAGTTATGCGGGATACACAATGGAGGAACTAAGGTCTATTGTAGAGATGCAATGGAACTTCCCTAGACCCGGACTCCCGTTTAACTTATCGGAAGCTGCCTGGGAGGACTTATACAGAATGGTTATAGTAAGGGACACTCGAGATCCAGCTGTATGGAATAGGTCAGCAGCAGGATATGTCCAGGGATTCTTTAGCTCTTTGGGGCGATTAGAAGAACACATATTTCAACAACGTCAAGGACCTCAAGAGCAGGGAGAGCTGCTTTATCAAGAGCGAGAACGAATCTTACGGATCAGATTAATCCTTTCAGCCTTTGAGGAAGCCTCGAAGAGAAGCCAAGACACATCGTTGCAAGTGGCTGTAAAGACTTGGTTCCAACGAGTGAGTGTCAAGGTCCACAGCCATGGAAAATTCAGCTATCCGAGCGCATGACCCACGGAGAATCAACAGACGCCACCTTTTCTCATGTGGAAGGCGAAGCAACATCCGAAAAACCTCAGAAGAAGGATGCGATTGACATCTATCTGTCAGATTATCAACGATTTATAGGTGACAAAGAACTCAGAAGACGACTAGCTGGACTTCATCCCAATAGTGAGGGAGCCAAATTCGTGTTAGATTCTTTAGATGCGGAAATATTAGCTGCAGAGCAGGCTAAATTTGATGGAAGCATCCTCATCGCTATGGACCAAGAAGAGCAAATAAAGAAAAGGCAAATAGAAGACCAAAGGTCAGCGGCAGCGGCAGAATCAGAAAGAAAAGCGGCAGCGGCAGTGGCGGACGTAGCAACAGAGGCTGAAAGAAAAGCGGCAGTGGCAGA
Source organism: Nemertoderma westbladi (assembly GCA_032718475.1). Taxonomy (NCBI): domain Eukaryota; kingdom Metazoa; phylum Xenacoelomorpha; order Nemertodermatida; family Nemertodermatidae; genus Nemertoderma; species Nemertoderma westbladi. The sequence goes on from JAUCBJ010008667.1 coordinate 8,584, forward strand.
AGCAGAATGGAGAGCATCTGAAGCGACAACCCAACTAGAGTTGGAAAACCTTCAAGCAAAACAAGATTACTTGAATAAACAAAGGGCAGCTACTCAGATGCAGCTACTGAGTCGATCTACTCCCAGAAGACAGGGATTTACCTCCTCCGATGAGGGTGATACAACAGATCCTGAAGGTAGAGGTAATAAATCTCATTCAAGCGGACGTAGAAGAGCGCCACACCGGCAGAAGTTGCCTAATTTGCCTCCTGCGGTGAGAAGGCAACTAGCTAGTGTAGACTTAAGTAATCCTGAGCCTACAGACCAAATTATTAGAGTAGAAAGACTCCCTACTATAGTAGATGAGCCCAAAATAATTAGGCCTGTCATTGAAGCCACTCCGGTGATAGAGACCCCTGTACTTCCAGAACCTAACTCTAAATTCCCTTTGCACAGTACTAAACTACCTGTGCCCAGTAGACAAGCCCCGGAATCACTCCCAGTCCTGGACGCCGAGCAAGACATAAATGAATTGTCTCCCGTCGTCCCTATGTGGCACCCGGCTACCATGTTGGCGGCTCCCGCTTCAGCGGTTGAGTGGGTGGACGAGGGACGACGGGGGATGAATCAGCTGCTCGAGCAGCTGGAGGACAACCTAAAACAGTCTTCCCAGCAGGTCCGAGAGTTGGAAGGGACTGTTCAGCTGTTAAAGGGAACAGTGAGAGAGAGTAGGTTAGAGTTGCAAGAAGTACAACAGAGTATCGCTTTAGAGCGCGATAAATTAGTAAATATACAAATGGGTATACCACCACCCCCTGTAACAATGTGTCAGCCCGTTAGGTCTGAAGTATTTCATGCGCAAGGTGTGGAGCCTACACGCATCTATACTGCTAGTGAAGTTGAAACTCCTATAGTAAACCCTATTAAGGGTAATTATAAACCCGTTGATAATGATATCCCATACAGATCTGATCATAATCCGAGAAATTTATATACCGATATCTCGATATTAAATAATACGATGGCTCAAGAAAGTTTTACACGTCAAATGGCTAGAACCGAAGCCCGTCAAGCGGTAAAAGTGGGAGAGGTCGTCAAGTTCAATGGAGATGAGATGAAATGGTTACCTTTTAATGAATATTATAAAGATAACATACAGAACTCTGTGCTATCTAACGGAGAGAAACTTAGATTCCTCATCGAGTGCTTAGAAGGACCTCCCAAGTTAATGGCGTTAAAGTTTATTGGACATCCAGACGGATTAAGACAAGTTTGGGATACACTAAACATCAGGTATGGTAATAGGACTAACATAGCTAGGTATTTGTATGCGAAATTAGTAGCACCCCGAAAGTTTCTTAGCAGCGGGATTATAGAGTTTTCCGATGAGATTCAGGAGATCTGTAGACAGCTAGATTGGTTAGGTAAGTCTCAGGAATACCAGAGTTCTATGGTTGTTGGAGCCATAGCATCTACTTTGCCAAAGGGTAGAGTAGGTACTCGCTGGGACAAAAGAGTTCTCTATATGATGGACCAGCAACAAAGAGACCCTACCATGGCTGATCTCATGTCATTCTTAAATGGAGAGGTAAGATTACAGCTCCTAAAGCAGTCCAGAGAGAAGACACTGGAAAGTAAGGTGAGTGAAAAACCCGTTGCTAGGAGAAAGGTAACACCAGTGTGTTATACGGACGATGGCGAAAGCCAAACCTCATATGAGGAAAACAGCGGTAAGGACACCGAAAGATCATATTATGTCAATAAAACGAGGAAAGATGTAAGTAAATCTAAGTCTCGAACCAGTGACAGGAGAGAACAGGTAACAACTCCTCCTACGTATCCTAAGAGAATTCATGGAAGAAAGCCCGAGGAAAGAACAAGTGTGCACAACACAACACAGGTTAAAGTAAGTAACATCACCCCCAAATGTGCATTGTGCGACGGGCCACATTGCTTGAGTGGGTGTGATGAATTCTTGAAGAAATCCCTGAAGGATAGACGTGATGTCATGTGGGATAAGCGGTTGTATTATAATTGCCTCAGATGAGGACATCAACAACGAACCTGCTACTCCGACGCGAAGTGTGCTAAGTGCGGCGCGAAACACCACATCTTGCTGCACACAGAATTTGACAGAACCCGCACGAGTCAGGTAAGTGAGCCCGAACTACATGTCCAATTCAGTGATGTGAACGACACTGACCACAGTTCGGAGATGGATGGATTCTACACGGACGAATTCTCTGACGAAAATGAATCCTGTTATGCTGCATGGAGGTGGCAAGTTTTCTTGATCAATGACCTAGAATACCTGACCTGACATGACCTGTCAGACTGTAGAACCGTCTGACCGTATGTAGGCGTAGGTAGTCAGGTAGTAGGCCTAGTACCTGCATGATGACCCTGACTCTGACATTTACAGTAGCAGTACCGGTACTCCAGTACTCAGTATTTCATTAGTTCAGACTTCAGAAGTTTTGCCAATCTGCCTGTCTGGTAGGCCTACTGGCTACCACCTCCCACGGGGGGTCGCGGTGGAACACACGATAAGGGAAGTACTACTAGGATCGGCATGCTGCATTGCAGCTGCATTTTTAAGAATGCTGTGCCGGCTTGTCAACAAAATTGCACCGCCACAACTCCCTATCACCCATGACATTTGCTAGATCATCCGCATCTTTAAGGCCAGTGTCCTTTAAGATGCGTCTCAAGAAAGTCATGGGCTGTCCACCATGCTTATTCACTCCATGAGGCTGCCAAAGTACAATATTATGCACTGGCTGGTCCTCACGGCAAAAGCAATGTCCTGCAAAGTGGAGGCGATTTTGTTCTAGTGTCAAGCTTGGGGGAACCAATGAGACACCTCCAATGTTATATAGTGTATGGTTGGAGATGTGTGCATTGTACTTGATACAATGAACCCGGCGTAGCATTCTTGTGAATGTGCCATCCAGAGATTTGGTGTCCTCAGCAGTTAGAGCCCAGCATGGACTCCCGTAGAGGAGTACTGGAACTACTGCTGCTCTAAATAATCGGACCTTAAGTTTCCGATTAATTCTAGGTGACTTCCAAATCCTGGAAAGCCTATTCAAGGCTGCCCATGCCTTTCCCTTACGTATTCGAAGGTCCTCACCTGACTTCCGGATCCATGATCCCAGGTAACAGAAGTCGTCCACATGCTCAAGCATACCATCCTTTGAGCTTATGCTCATCCGATCAGAGACTTGCTGGGGACTTTCAAAGTTAACTGTCAGAATTTTGGTCTTTCTGGAGTTAATAAAAAGACCAACACTAGAAGCAGCATGTTCTAATGAGCTGAGGAGCCGTTGGGCTCCCTCTAATGATTCTGAGAGTACTCCTAAGTCATCAGCAAAGTCTAGATCAGTTAGGTACTTGGCAGGATTTCCTCGACTTCTGGAGCCAGTAGGTGGAGTTATCATCACCCCATCATCATTATGATGATCTAAGGACATGCGTAGAACATAGTCAACCACAATAATGAACAAGAATGGTGCAAGTGTGTCTCCTTGGAGGACGCCCCATAACACTTCAAATGGTTCTGTGTCACCGTCAACAGTAGACACAAATGTTGTCGAACCATCGTATACTGATCTGATTGCTGCAATAATTTCATCAGGAATCCCATATAATGAAAGTATGCTGAACATACATGACCGAGAGACTGAATCAAAGGCCTTGAAGAAGTCAACAAAGATAACAGCCAGATGCCTGTCTTTCTTTTTTGATAATTCTTCAATTATCCTTCTAAGTGCCAAAATGGGCTCCATGGTCCCACGACCTTTACGGAACCCATTCTGATTTCCACGGAGCAGTCTCTCAATGGAATCCCTGATGCGATTTAATAGAATCCTATTGTATAGCTTTGCAGCAATCGAGATCAATGAGATTCCCCGAAAAGAACCATAGAGTGTTAGGTTGCCCTTCTTGGGAACTGGCACCAACTTATTTGTTTTCATTTCTTGTGGGACTCTTGTTGTACGGTACATGTCTACTATGATGGGATAGATGAGCTTTAAACACTCAGGTATTTTAAAGACCTCAGGGGGAACACCATCTACTCCACTGGCACGATTGGTCTTAATGCTCTTTGCAGCAGCCTTCACTTCTGCAAAGGAGATATCGCCAATGGGAATATCTGGGAGTACAGACTCAGACACTTTTACTTCTATAAAGTTATCAGGCAATACCCTGTCATTATTGAGGAGCTTTTCAAAGTGGGCTTTCCAACCATTATTGAGGCGATCGGCTGGTGATTCAGCCTTAACCTTGGTGGTTGGTTGGCTTTTCCGCCCAGTAAGCAGATTGATCGATTTCCATGCCTGGGATGATTGCCTGCTGTCGTCAGCATCATTGATGGCATCAACCTGTTGGTTTATTAGCTCCTGTAGATTAACAGAGTACTGCCTGTTCAGGGACCTAGATGCAGCCTAAACTGCATTCTTGGCCGCTGTAGTCTGTTTGAGTCGGGACTCTTTCTGCGCCTTATGAAGGTCATTTCGGCACTTCTGAATTTTGTTGTCAGTCCAGGGGGCCCTTTTCCTGTTTCGCGGGTATACAGGAACTGTTTCTGCAGCTGCTAACTTAACTGCTTCTGTAAAGGCAGTATAGCCCTCACAGTGATCTGCCGCCTCAGAGGCAAGAGCCTCATACCTGTTGCTCAGCTGTAGTGTGAAGCTGGATCTCACACTTGGCTGTTGCAACAGAAAGGACCAGTCATGCCGCGGCAAGGCAGATTTCGTTGTTCTGCTAGCACGCAGACTAAGTCTTACCTTGGCCAAAATAAGGCGGTGGGTGATCACTGGAGAAGGGTCGAAGTGTAAATGCATTACAGTCTTGTATAGAGCTCCTGTATTTCCTACGAAACAGAATATGGTCTATCTGGGACTTGTGACCACTGGGTCCACTATGAGTCCATAGCTTTCCAGTTCGTTTCTTGAACTGGGTTCCAGCCGAAAACAATCCATTTCCATCGATAAAATCCTGAAGATGGACAGAATTTCGGTTAACACTATTGCTATAGACCCAGGGCGATGTAGGTGATTGATGCAGACTTGCATTAAAGTCTCCCAGGAATGTTAAGAATGCATGCTGATCCACTCCATCAGTAACTGCTTGTAGATTGTGGTAGAAATTTTCCACCTCCTCTACAGGGGCAACACTAGTTGGAGAGTAGCACACAATCAGAACCACCTTAGGAAACTTCTTAGCCAGTCTTCCAGAACATGAGAAGTGGCAACGGATGATGCGGTTAGAGATTTGGTCTATTTTGTCCAATGCTGCATGTGCAGTTGGATTCATCAATAGACCAATTCCACCATTGCCACTATCATCTGCTGACGCGAGGGCGAGTCGCCAACCGCCCCCCATGTCCTTAATCAGAACCTCATCAGTCTGTCCAGTCTGCATTCGGTGCTCTTGAACACCCACTGCGCTAAGAGAAAGCTTATCTGCCAAGGCAGTCAGCTCACCTTGTCGCATTGGGGACCCGAGTGTTAGGGTGTTTACTGAGGCTAGTCTAGTGACTTGCCTCAGATTCACCAATGGCTTTGTTGGTCGGGGTGGAACATGAGAGTAGCCTCCAACTCCAGAATCCCTCTCCCCATCACAATCTGGCCTCCCTGGTGACCCAGGGTTTGGGCCAGAAAGGTCATCAGGAAAGGGACTCAAAGAATTGTTGGCTGCTCTCTCTCCAGTAGGGGGTGAGACAGGCAGCCGGTCAGGAGTTAACTGATGCCTGTGAGGCCGATTGTGTCCGGTAATTCCACTGGCCTCTAGTGGCCAGGAAGTAGAAATAAGTAAGGGAAGTAGAATGGAGGTATTGTTGGTCGCACCGCAACTCACAAGGAACCGCCAGGAACTTTCTTGTGAGGAACTCCCGCGGGAATCTCTGGCCAATGTTGAATACAAATGACGGCAGTGCTTCCATAACTTAAACGGAGAGCCGTCATCTGCCTGTACTGCGTCGTGGTAGCGCGGCGATCCACTGATCTTGTTCGGCACCGACAGGACTGCAGGAGGAAGTTTCACTGCGCGAACGGGATTTCCTGCGTAATTGCCGTTGCAGCCAAATACTCAAGGGTATATCTTTTGCGTAGAGGTATAGCCTATATAGAGGCTACATGAAGGTAGGTGTAGCCTACATGTAGATGCACGTGTAGGGTGAATGTAGGTAGGTGTAGTCCCATAGATATTAATGCATAATGTAATTTATGTGTCAACTTGCAGTAACGTGATACACGGTCGTCAATCAGCATGTATGGCAATAATCTCTGATCTCTACGGTACAATACGGTACATCAACCTGCAGACATGTCTGCTGTCAGACAACAGGTTTTACTGCATACTGCAGTACTGTATAAATATCAAACATCGCGTTCTGATTATACTAAAGTCCCTTACTCATCATAAATATTAGGCCCTAATAAATTTGAGTATGCTAACGCCACGAAAGGCATCGTTCCATTAGATTAACTCGTTCTGATTTATATGTTTATTGAGTAAGAGTAACCTAAACAAACAGCCATCATCGTGGGGACTATAGTCTACCAGAAACCCTGACCCCCCTCTGCCCCTCTTTATCTGTTTATCAACCATACATCCATGGGACTTGAACAGTACTTCAGCATTGAAATGTTTTGGACGTTTTGTTTTGAAAGTAAAAATATAGAAGTCTGGAAGTTTTGTTTGTTTTAATTTTTCAGGCAGTCACATTCCACCAACCAGCAACAGTCATATCCCTTCCCACTATCCCGCGGACCACCACACTGTTTCATTATAAAGTATTCCCATCTCGATGATGGGAAGGAATTAATCAGTAATCCGATGGGATTCAAATCCCATCTCGAAGTAACAGCAAAACAATAACATGAAAGTCAATAGCTTTACAGCTATATTTGATTGCATTCAAAGTTAATAAATAGAAAGAAGAAGTTAAATTGCATATCCATTAAAATATCATGAAATTGATACGGCAGTTTATAGTAGATTAAAACGGCCACAGCAAGATTTATAAAATGGAAAATAAGTAAAATCAGCACACAATATTATCAATATAGACATTGAAGACAATTTAATAAACAAATATTATAAAAAATATCTACTAACAATCAATACATGATATATATAATATATATACATCAGCGACTACCATCGCCACTCTGGTTCAATCAGTCAGTCCGGTATCATTGTTAGCGTTTTGTTGAATCACCCAGTCATCCTCAGACCCTCATGGACACCGACGACGACCTCTAACCCTAACCGTTAGTCGATTCCTCCTTGACTGGAAACATCAGGTTCGATTCAAAGTCATTAGCCTCCATGCCTGAACCCGCAGGATCATAAGATCTACAGTATGTATCGGTATATCGTTCAGTCGTTTTTTCCTTTGTCAGTACTGTAGTATTGATAGGCTCCGTCTCGTGGGTATTCAGGGGACCCCCATTTGACGTATTCGCATCTCCTCCTGGTTGTTTCGGGTACCACCGCCCGCCATATGCGCATCTCTTCGTGGTTGTTCCGGGTACCACCCCCGTTCGCCGCATTCGCATCTCATCGAGGAAGTTCTGGTCCGGGTACCCCGTGTAGGCCTATTCATTCATCATGGTTGTTTTTAAAGATCTACCTACACCTACCTTCATCTGTACATTCACCCTACACATGTGCATCTACATGTAGGCTACACATACCTACATGTAGCCTCTATGTAGGCTAAACCTCTATGCAAAAGTTATACCCATACACAACAATGATTAAGCATAACATTAGGGCTCGATCGGAGCTCCGGCCTCCGCCTCCGGCTCCGGCCATTTTGGCACCTCCGGCTCCTGCTCCGGCTCCGGTAAAAATATTGCCGGAGTTAATTTTTTAATAAAGTATTATATTTCGTGCATATTCTAATCTGAACAATTATTTACACTATAAGTACTGTAGCTGTGTAGTACAGCTTCAATATCAAGCATAATAGGCCTACTGCAGTATTTACTTAAAGTCAATGACTGACTGACTCTACTGCAGTACCGGTACTGGTACAGGCCAGCTGGCTGACTACAGGACTAGCAGACTGTTACAGATAGGCCCTACTGTAAAAAATTGTAAATGCTATGATTGTACACTGTACCACTGCAGCCATTTACTGCTGTCATGCCAGCCAGCCAGCATACGGGGACGTCTATTTACACCAAAAACACACAAAAACACACAATAACTAGGGCTCGATCGGAGTTGGGATTTGGCCGGAGCCGGAGCAGGAGCCGGAGTTGGACAATTTGGCCGGAGCCGGAGCCGGAGTTTTTCAAAAATTTTAAAAATTTAATTATTTATTTAAAATAAAGTATGGCTGTATGGTTATCGTTCGCCAATCGCTCATAATCAATCATACTGCTGTACTGTAGCTCTAATTAATTTCATAATTTATAGATTTACGAATTTTCAATTTAAAATTTAAGTAATTAATTTATCACGGACAGACGGCCTGATGCTGACGGCTAAAAATTACCTACAGTACCTAACTCACTAACTGTGGTAGAGGTGTGTACTGTAGGTAGCCTACCGCTGTACCGTATGTGTACCAGTACTGCAGTACATTATGCTGGCATGACAGTCAGTAAATGGCTGCAGTGGTACAGTGTACAATCATAGCATTTACAACAATTTTTTACAGTAGGGCCTATCTGTAACAGTCTGCTAGTCAGCCAGCTGGCCAGTACCAGTACTGCAGTACAGTCAGTCAGTCATTGACTACGTAAATACTGCAGTATTATGCTTGATACCGGTATTGAAGCTGTGTACTACCTGACTACAGTACTTATAGTGTAAATAATTGTTCAGATTAGAATATGCACGAAATATAATACTTTATTAAAAATTCGGCAATATTTTTACTGGAGCCGGAGCAGGAGCCGGAGGTGCCAAAATGGCCGGAGCCGGAGCAGGACGCCGGAGCTCCGATCGAGCCCTAACAATAACACACAAAAACTCACAAAAACACACAAAAACACACAAAAACATACAAAAACACACAAAAACACACAAAAACATACGGCACATATATGAAATGCCTGCAAAGGTAATTATCATTGCGGTTTGGGTTGTTGTCTGTTTGTTTGCCTGTTTGTCTGTGTGGATGTAATTAATTGTAATCCAAAACGCAATAGTTATTGCTGAAATACCTATAGGCATAGTCCAGTAGTCTATACTCTACAGGTACCTTCAGTCTGTCATTGATGCACTCGATGCTCTGTGGAATTTCCATTATGAACATCACATATATTTCGCCTGGACAGATGCATCGCGCTTATTCAATCTAAACATTACTATATGATTGTGATCAGGCAGGCAGGTTACTGGGTTATGGTTGATATCAGTTAATGATGCCTTTGATAAATTGCACAAAATAGACCAAATCTCTAACCGCTCATCCGTCATCCGTTGCCACTTCTCATGTTCTGGAAGACTGGCTAAGAAGTTTCCTAAGGTGGTTCTGATTGTGTGCTACTCTCCAACCAGTGTTGCCCCTGTAGAGGAGGTGGAAAATTTCTACCACAATCTACAAGCAGCTACTGATGGAGTGGATCAGCATGCATTCTTAACATTCCTGGGAGACTTTAATGCAAGTCTGCATCAATCACCTACATCGCCCTGGGTCTATAGCAATAGTGTTAACCGAAATTCCGTCCATCTTCAGGATTTTATCTCTGGAAATGGATTGTTTTCGGCTGGAACCCAGTTCAAGAAGCGAACTGGAAAGCTATGGACTCATAGTGGACCCAGTGGTCACAAGTCCCAGATAGACCATATCCTGTTTCGTAGGAAATACAGTCGAGCTCTATACAAGACTGTAATGCATTTACACTACGACCCTTCTCCAGTGATCACCGCCTTATTGTGGCCAAGGTAAGACTTAGTCTGCGTGCTAGCAGAACAACGAAATCTGCCTTGCCGCGGCATGACTGGTCCTCTCTGTTGCAACAGCCAAGTGTGAGATCCAGCTTTACACTACAGCTGAGCAACAGGTATGAGGCTCTTGCCTCTGAGGCGGCAGATCACTGTGAGGGCTATACTGCCTTCACAGAGGCAGTTAAGTTAGCAGCTGCAGAAACAGTTCCTGTATACCCTCGAAGGAGGAAACGGGCCCCCTGGACTGACAACAAAATTCAGAAGTGCCGAAATGACCTCTACAACGCGCAGAAAGAGTCCCGACTCAAACAGACTACAGCGGCCAAGAATGCAGTTAAGGCTGCATCTAAGGTCCCTGAACAGGCAGTACTCGGTTAATTTACAGGAGCTAATAAACCAACAGGTTGATGCCATCAATGATGCTGACGACAGCAGGCAATCATCCCAGGCATGGAGATCGATCAACTTGCTTGCTGGTCGTAAAAGCCAACCAACCACCAGGTTAAGGCTGAATCACCAGCCGATCGCATCAATGGCTGGTAGGCCCACTTTGAAAAGCTCCTCAATAATGACAGGGTATTGCCTGATAACTTTATAGAAGTAAAAGTGTCTGAGTCTGTACTCCCAGATATTCCCATTGGTGATATCTCCTTTGCAGAAGTGAAGGCTGCTGCAAAGAGCATTAAGACCAATCGTGCCAGTGGAGTAGATGGTGTTCCCCCTGAGGTCTTTACAATACCTGAGTGTTTAAAGCTCATCTATCCCATCATAGTAGACATGTACCGTACAACAAGAGTCCCACAAGAAATGAAAACAAATAAGTTGGTGCCAGTTCCCAAGAAGGGCAACCTAACACTCTATGGTTCTTTTCGGGGAATCTCATTGATCTCAATTGCTGCAAAGCTATACAATAGAATTCTATTAAATCGCATCAGAGATCCCATTGAGAGACTGCTCCGTGGAAATCAGAATGGGTTCCGTGAAGGTCGTGGGACCATGGAGCCCATTTTAGCACTTAGAAGGATAATTGAAGAGTTATCAAAAAAGAAAGACAGGCATCTAGCTGTTATCTTTGTTGACTTCTTCAAGGCCTTTGATTCAGTCTCTCGCTCACGTATGTTCAGCATACTTTCATTATATGGGGTTCCTGATGAAATTATTGCAGCAATCAGATCAGTATACGATGGTTCGACAACATTTGTGTCTACTGTTGACGGTGACACAGAACCATTTGAAGTGTTATGGGGCGTCCTCCAGGGAGACACACTTGCACCATTCTTGTTCATAATTGTTGTTGACTATGTTCTACGCATGTCCTTAGATCATCATAATGATGATGGGGTGATGATAACTCCACCTACTGGCTCCAGAAGTCGAGGAAATCCTGCCAAGTACCTAACTGATCTAGACTTTGCTGATGACTTAGGAGTACTCTCAGAATCACTAGAGGGAGCCCAACGGCTCCTCAGCTCATTAGAAGATGCAGCTTCTAGTGTTGGTCTTTTTATTAACTCAAGAAAGACCAAAATTTTGACAGTTAACTTTGAAAGTCCTCAGCAAGTCTCTGATCGGATGAGCATAAGCTCAAAAGATGGTATGCTTGAGCATGTGGATGACTTCTGTTACCTGGGATAACACACCATAATATAACATAAACACACAAAAACAAACAAAACACACAAAAATAAACAAAACATACAAAAACAAACAAAAACACACAAAAACACACAAAAACAAACAAAAACACACAAAAACAAACAAAGACACACAAAAACAAACAAAGACACACAAAAACAAACAAAAACAAATAAAAACACACAAAAACAAACAAAGACTCACAAAAACAAACAAAAACACACAAAAACAAATAAAAACAAACAAAAACAAACAAAACATGTAAAAAGAAACAAAACACACAAAAACAAACAAAAACACAAAAAACAAACAAAAAGATATAAAACACACAAATTATAATAACTATTTACATTATTGTTTGAAAAGTAGCACTACCAGCAAAGTCATAGCATGATAAGTCGCTGATAAATTGCTACTAATTTCGCCGGCTAATACCCTGCTAATTTCGCCGGATAAAAGCCGGCTTTTTGGTTCCAATGTTCTTAAAGGTTTCGAAGGGTGGATTTCGAAGAGAAATATCCATCGTTTAGTAGACTATTAGCCTTCGATTAGTAGTTTACGAAGCATATTCGAAGGATAATTCGAAGACAAAAATGCTTCGTTTAGTAGACTATTCGCCTGCGATTAGAAGTTTATTTAGCATTTTTCGAAGGATGATTTCGAAGATAAAAATGCTTCGTTTAGTAGACTATTAGCCTTCAATTAGAAGTTTACGAAGCATTTTCGAAGGATAATTTCATACATTATTAGAAGCATTTTCGAAGCATAAAAAATACTATTTTTCGAAGAAAAAAAAATGTAACTGAAACAAGTCCAATCACTGGACCTGCCTGTGGATGCTTTGGTGAAGAGGGAGGGGGTATTAGCCTATACCTACTGTAGTAGCCTACCGTATCCTACCCTACACCCTACTTACCTATCCTACAATACGGTATATACTTATTAATGGAAGCGGCTGAGTATATAGAGAAATATATAATCAATATATATTTGAGGGTATCTATGGAAACTTTAGGTGATAATCGAAAAATTTGAATTTGTTAGTTGAAATTTAAATAATTTCCCATATTGTCAGCCATATTAGATTATTCGTGTTGATGGATCTATGAAAATTAATTAAATTTAGATGCATTTAATTAATAATTATGCTTCTCTGATGACGAAAATATGCATTATTTGCCTGATAATTTATCTTCGTTTTCGAAGACAATTATCAGCCATATATAAAGAATTGATAATATTTTACATAGTAATGGACCAAGCGGCTCGGCTGGTAAGGAAATGACCATATGCTGCGAATGCTCATCAGATTTACAAATCTGAAATTCCGGTTTCAAATTTCAGTTCCTAGTTACAGTACGAATTTAAATTCCCAGATACGAATTGTTCACAGTAGTAATAAGTCTTTCTTCTGGAAAGTGAATCTGAACCCTCAGTTACGTTCTAGGGCGGGCGTTCATAAAGTATGTCACGCAAATTTTCCCGATTTTTGACCACCCCCCCCCCCCCCCCCCCACCCCGCTCTGTTTCAAAATGTCACGCAAGCTCGAGCCCCACCTCTCCCCCCTCTGTCTCATTGGTAAATTTGTAATGCCCCCAAACAATACCCCGTCCCCCAAACAAGAAATATTTTATATCAATAATACACAATGTTTGTTATACCAAAATACAATATAAATTCAAGCACTATCTACATTTCCCTTCCCCACTGACAAGGCAAGTGGCCATCTATAGGTTTCTATGTCCTCCTCAATTTATCGATTATACTCAATATTATTGAGTGTATTGTTGTCCTTAAAGTTACCCACTCATCTACACATAATATGTTTTAAGTCAAAGTCAAGCTAACATTAAAGCCTAGAACATCGCCGTAACCGTCACAAAAGTCGACACCCCCCCCCCCCCCCCCCCTGTCACAAAATGTCACGCAAGCTCGACCCCCCCCCCCCCCCCCCCCCCCTAGTGCGTGACATACTTTATCGAACACCCCCTAGTTACGTTTTTACATCATGTTCTAGAACATGGTTTATTTATTAAATATAAAAATAGCCTTGCGCCGTGAAAAAACATTCAACATTCGAAGCTCTCGGGGCAAATACCACACCCTGGTTTGCCTTTCCACAGGGTGGGTGTCGCAATGGAGTCAGATATGAGGCCCATCACCCATATCTACTCTGGCGCACATGACCCACCATTGGCTGTTGCAGCTCATCTGCTGGGTCATGCCCTGTACCCTTGCTGCCAGGTGCAGGTCGCAGTGAAGTGCTCTCAGAGTGGACATGAGAACACTCTACTCCTGACCAGCCATTGGTAGATCACCATCTGCCTGGTCAGGCCATATACCCCTGCAGCCAAGTATATGGGTCCTTAATCCAGGACCAAGGGCGTCCTTATCCCAGAACGAAGGGGGTCCTAGTTACAGGACCAGATTTGCCCTAGTAAAAGGGGTCTATGCAGCTACAGGTGGCACCTCCTTTATGCTGCATGGAGGTGGCAAGTTTTCTTGAACATTCGAAAGCCCATATCTCAGCAACTGTATTTTCTAAATTTCCATTTTTTCATATTTGTAATCGTTGCATGGTCAGCTTTCCATCAGAACCAACAAATTAATATAAGGTTGAATAACTGAGATGGGACTGGTGATGATATCGCCGCCGGTGACACTTTTTTCAAACGCTTGTTGCTAAAGAATAAAAAGCAAAAATACAAATTCTGTCTCAGTTACTACGGATGAGGGAGGTGAAACTACTGTAACTCTGTTTCATATCATGCTATTCATTAAAATTTGTATAAAAGTTAGGGAAAGGGGGGTGGGGTGGTATCATGTTTTTGAATTACGACACTAAATTACAACATTAAATTTAAAAGCATTCAATAATTATTTAATTCATTTTCTTAATCAAAGAGACCTTGGTGTAGTGGTTGCATTGAATTCACATCTCTTGGAGGTCGTGGGTCCAGTGTTAAGTCTGAGATCTGACAGTGTGCTGCAGTATATGTATTCCAACGAAAAAATACAGTACGGGTCAGCAGGTACGGAACTTCCAACTGCCCTACGATATGTTGTACTGTTAGTTACATGTGTACATGTGCTGATGTGCGACGCGCTGATTGTAGAGGCTGACCGGGGTGCATGATAGCAAGAAAATATCTGAATATTAAAATGTTAAATACTGTATTAAAATTTGTATATTAAAAAAAAGATTAAAAATAATTATTAATTAAGAATAAATTTTATACAGTATAGAGCAGTAGAGTAAATAGTTTCTGTATCGTTATACTGTAGTATAAAAGGTACATTTTTTAAAACTTTCAGTTTCGGATATAGTACACGTATTAGGTATTAATACTGAAAAAATATGTGCTTTGTTTGTCCCCAGGATTTCCCTGACTGCCTGAAAGACATACTGTAGTCTCGTTTTTACAGGTGTCTGACATTCTGACAGTGACATACTGTAGGGCAGTATGGACTGGACATCGCCTTTACCTCTAGCTCTGCCATACACTCAGACCTGCAGACTCTGGATACATGGATTACCGCACCTTTAAGGACAGACACAGCATCACACAGTAATTAATGGATTTATTTCATAAAACAATATAAATAGCACTGGACATAATATAGATCAATTTTCTTTGCTTCAGATGATATATTATTATATAATCGACAATTCTAAAGAACTGATAACTTTGTACTAATTTACTGCTAAATATGGTCCCCAGATAAAAAAATATTCGGATTATTAGTAGGCATAACTACAGTATATAATTATTATTTTACTCTCAGTATTTGCCGGATAAAACATAACATATTGTAACTATGCATAACTAAACAAAACTAAGCTAATTGATCCAACCTTTGAAAAGTCTACAAATTTATCCTTCGTTTAGAAGGTAATTTATCCGGCGAATAGCAGCATAAATTATCCTTCTAGACGAAGGATAAAAATTATCAATTCATTCACCCTTCAAAAAGTCTACAAATTTAGCCTTCATTTAGAAGGATAATTTATCCGGCGAATAGCAGCATAAATTATCCTTCTAAACGAAGGATAAAAATTATCAATTCATCCACCCTTCGAAAAGTCTACAAATTTATCCTTCGTTTAGAAGGATAATTTATCCGGCGAATAGTAGGCATATTTATCCTTCTATTTGCCGGCTAAAAACTAGCTAAATCTTCATAATCTTCGAATAGTCTTCGAATTTATCCTTCGTTTAGAAGGATAATTTATCCTACGAATTGTAGACTGAATTATCAGACAATTTAGACGGCGAAAATGCTGATAATTTCGAAGAAAATTTATTTCGATCAAATTAGCAGCATATTAGTAGCAATTTCGAAGGATGTGACTTTGCTGGGTATTAGTGTTTATTACTCTTGTACAGTATATTTATGTGAAAAACAGTTCAATTTATTTTGTAACACAATATCGCAATCGCTCTATCTTTTATTAAAGAATTAAGCAACAATGAAGTACCAATTTAAGAATAAAATTACTATTTGATTAAATTTGACTACTAATTAAAATTTAATAAAATAATTAGTTTTACAACGGCCATTCAATTCAACCATAATTTTGCACCTTTGGACCCAACTCTTACAAAAAAATGCAGTATAATATTTCTTTATAGATAGATAGATAGATAGATAGATTTATTTATACATTATGTAAAAACAATAACAAATACACCAAACAATGTACCGGTATAAAGGTATTGTCCAACATAACATATAGGATTACCCCTACCTAAAGCTTTGCAGCTTATTTCCAAGGGGGTCCTTTAATCATTCTTTACACAATACATGAATTAGTAATCAATTATTTGCAATATCCGGACACCATAATAATAATAATGATATAAATGATCATCATAATAATATTAAGCATAGGATAGGGAATATGAAATACAGACACAGTGTGTATAATGATAAAGTATGAATGAATCGAGCTAGTACTGTAGTTTCAGATTCAGGGAGAATTCATTGTGACGTCAAGTCAACATATGATGGATCAGATGACAGGATGATGGTAGTCATAAATCGAGTATATTTTTCTTCCCGGAAGAGTTATTCTCACCAAGCTTGGAAAGAGATGTTGGGGAAACGCAACCACTGTCCACTGTAATAATCGCAGTTTGCGCAATTTATCAAAGGCATCATCAACTTATATCAACCATAACCTGATCACAATCATTAGTAATGTTTAGATGGAATAAGCGCAATGCATCCGCCCAGACAATGTGATGTTCTATGGGAATTCCACAGAGGATCGAGGACATCAATGATCTAATTTATACTGAAGGTACCTGTAGCGAGCGTAGACTACTGGACTATGCCTATTTCAGCAATAATTATTTGCGTTTTGGATTACAATTAAGTACATCCACACCATACAGACAAACATGCATACAAACAGGCATACAAACAGACAACAACCCATACCGCAATGATAATTCTGTAATTAATTATCGTTCAGATTCAGGTTTGCAGGCATTTCATTTATGTGCCGTATGTTTTTGTGTGTTTTTGTGCGTTTTTGTGTGTTTTTGTGAGTTTTTGTGTGTTTTTGTGTGTTTTTGGTGTAAATAGACGTCCCCGCCAGCTACGGCTCGATCGGAGCTCCGGCCTCCGGCTCCGGCCATTTTGGCACCTCCGGCTCCTGCTCCGGCTCCGGTAAAAATATTGCCGGAGTTAATTTTTTAATAAAGTATTACAGTATTATATTTCGTGCATATTCTAATCTGAACAATTATTTACACTATTACTGAAGTAAGTACTGTAGTACAGCTTCAATATCAAGCATAATACCGACTGCAATACTGCAGTATTTACTTAAAGTCAATGACTGACTGACTGACTGTACTGCAGTACTGGTACTGGCCAGCTGGCTGACTAGCAGACTATTACAGATAGGCCCTACTGTAAAAAATTGTAAATGCTATGAATGTACACTAGCTGTACCACTGCAGCCATTTACTGCTGTCATGCCATGCCAGCATACTGTACTGCAGTACTGGTACACGTACGGTAGGCTACCTACAGTTACAGAGCTACACACCTCTACCACAGTTAGTTAGTGAGTTAGGTACTGTAGGTAATTTTTAGCCGTCAGCGTCAGGCCGTCTGTCCGTGATAAATTAATTACTTAAATTTTAAATTGAAAATTCGTAAATCTATAAATTATGAAATGAATTAGACCTACAGTATGATGGATTATGAGCGATTGGCGAACGATAGGCCTAACCATACTTTATTTTTTTAAATAAATAATTAAATTTTTAAAATTTTTGAAAAACTCCGGCTCCTGCTCCGGCCAAATTGTCCAACTCCGGCTCCTGCTCCAGCTCCGGCTCCGGCCAGCCGGCCAAATCCCAACTCCGATCGAGCCCTAATGGGTAGCCTACACTTGGAGTCCCTATTGAAAAGTTTCACATGTACGCCGAGCACGTTCGGCGCAGTTGCGCCGGGAGCTGGCGCAGAAATGCGCTACAGTTGGGTATTCTCAGCGAGATTTCGCTGCACGTGCAACCAAATCTCGCTGCACAAATTAAAAATATCACTAACAAATCCCTTTCAAAATTTAAAATAAAAATATGCATATGATACATCTTGCAGTACAAAAATTACACCATCAGAAAGCCTGTAAAAAACTACGTTATTTGTATGTTGGACGTTTTGTTTGTATGTTGCGTTTTCGAATAAACACAACAAAAACAATTTACAGCGAGATTTCGCTGAACAGTAGTTTTCGTAGGTAGGAATAATAGTGTAAAGGCGGCCTGGCTTTGAGGTAGCTCAACAACTGGGATGAGTGACAGGAAAGTCTATGAATTCATTTAGTTAGGCAGGCTGGTGCGGTGGCTGGGGGATGGGAGGTGCATGCACAGTAGCACAGACAGAGCAGCAGAGACACGCACAGGCCCAAGCCAGGCTAGCTAGCAACTGCCCAGTGTCCAGTAAGTAGGTATTACTAATAACCAAATATTGACTTCTTGCTAACTCGGGCTTGCCCTGTGGATAATACAATAGTTCTGTAGTTGGGTTTGTGTGCCAGAGCCACAGTGTAATTAATCTATGTAAAGGCATCCTCCTGCCCTCCAGCTCTGTGGCCTGTGGCTGAGCCTGGGGTTTCCTTAACTTATACAGTACTGGTGACTGGTACCATAAAGTCTGTATCAGTGTATGTATACGAAGGAAGGATGGGCTGGCTCCCTAAATTAATTCTTGGACATGGACTAGTTGGCCTTTGGTCTCTATTAGTGGCGGTTTATATATCTACATCAATATAATCACATATTGCCTTTCGTAGATGGCCTTGCTTAAGTTGCTTCTTGCTTGGCTGGGCTGAATAGCAAAAAACCTCTGTAAAAATATTTTTATGCGTGTGTGCCAGATTGATGCATAGTTGCGATGCGATTATTTGAACACAGTGATTGCAATATTAAATATTTTAGAGAAACGCTGAAATATAGTATTCTGTATCCCTTGAGATTCATGCAGAGTGTAGACAGACTTATTGACTGTTGTATATAAACCCAGTTGACGGTAGGTACAGTACTTATCACTTATTGTTTATTGATACATAGCCAGGGCAGTCTTTGCCAGTTGCAGTTACTGCGTGGTTCTGGTGGGCGTAGTCGTTCTGATGACACAGGTACCGAAAGAGGTGCTTACACAGATCCCGACAGAGGCTAAGAGCTGCCAATACAAGTGCCGACAGAGGTGCAGACACAGATGCCGACAGACACTTTGTGTTGAAAAGAGGGCCATTTGTGGGACAGTGTTTTTTCCCTCACTACCTTAAAATTGTGTATAGGCAGCCCTATTGTTATATTGGCAACACACAGCAGCGCAGCGAATAATAGTTTAGCATCGATAAGCTGTAGGCCTGCCGACAATAAGACCAAGAAAGATACCGGTACTAGGCCTATACAGTTTTTATCCCTGAGTCAGACTACAGCCAGACAGCACAATGTCCCCGCTCTTAATCTCCACAGTTTTCATCGTTCTGGGTCGTTTCGTTGTGGCAGAACCATCCGATCCGCGGGGTAACCCTGCAACCCACCCAATACCCGTATTGGACTGGTTTGCGGAACACCCTGTCGCTACCGTTTCGAACTGCCGCGCCGAATCGACGGAGATGTGGTCGACGAGTGGATTTAGCCTCTACTGTTCTCGTCGGGGAAGAAGATCTTGGGTCTCCTCTCCACGATCTAGAGGCCTAATCGCTAAACTCTGTCTTCTGTCTCTGGCTGGGGATATTGAGACCAACCCAGGACCCAGCAGGACGCGGGCCCCGAAGATCAACTGTCCCGTCTGTCAACGAGGAACAAACTCTCGGAGTAAGATCGTCCAATGCGAGAGTTGTGACACATTTGTACATTTAAAATGTTACCGTAGGAAACGCAGTAATTTATTCTCCACCAGAAACAATCTTGAACCAAGTTTTCTCTGCAATAGCTGTATTTTTACCGAACTTCCCTTTCATGATACAATTTTAGAATCAGAAACCGACGATTCATTTCTCACATCGCCTCTGCAAACTCCAAGTGATGCTGAGAGTGAAACTTTTAATTTTTTTAAGAAAAAAGGTCTGCATTTTTTGCATTTAAACGCACGATCTCTGCTTCCAAAACTTTCCGAAATTCGTATTTTAATCAATAAATCCAACCCAGCAGTTTTAACAATCTCTGAAACTTGGCTCGATGATAGTGTTTCTGATGGAGAAATTTATATTGATAATTACGTAGTTTTACGTAAGGATAGGGACAGACACGGTGGTGGTGTCTGTACTTACATTCGATGTGATTTAGCTTTTAATCGTAGGGAAGATTTAGAGACTTGTGACGAAGTTTTACTGGTGGAACTTTTACTTCCTAAAACTAAACCTATTTTAATCGGTACTTTATATCGGCCCCCTAAACAATCAGATTTTTTGCAAAATTTTGAAAATACAATTTTATGTAATCTTAGGTCAGACTGTGAAATATATTTCTTAGGTGATTTTAATATCTGTTACCATCACAAAGCATCCCCCATCTGTAAACAGTACCAAAGTATTTTAAATTTGTTTGGTTTAAAACAAATTATTCGAGATTCTACCAGAATTACCAGTAAAACTTCTACTTTACTAGATCACATCCTTTGTAATAATACCGATATTATTTCTCAATCTGGGGTTTTACCTATAGGTCTAAGCGATCATTTTATAGTTTTTTGCACAAGAAAGACACAAAAATCTTTTTTCGGGGATCATAAAACAGTAACAGTTAGGTCTATGAAAAATTACAGCAAGGAACGCTTTTTAAGTTTGTTAGTTAATTCTGACTGGGAACCCTGTTTTAAGGCCGCTGACATTAACCTTGCGTACACTGTTTTTAAAGATATATTTTTAAAGGCACTTAATACTGTAGCACCAATTAAAGAAATTAGTCTTAAACAACGCACTGAGCCCTGGATGACCTCGGGTATTCTTAGTAATATCAGAGAAAGAGATAACTATTTGTATAAATTTAGGAAATACCGTGTTTTAGCTGATTATAATAATTACTGCAAATATAGAAACCTTGTCCAACGGGAAATAAAAAAAGCTAAATCTGAATATTTGTACAACAAAATAAGTGAGAATAAAGATAATCCTAAAAGTCTATGGTCTACCCTAAAATCTTTAGGTTATAAAAACCTTAAATCTAAATCGAATATTGTTCTGCAAGATAACGGTGAGCTGATTCATGATCATACTCTAGTTAGTAATTTATTTAATAATTATTTTACTAATGTTGCCTCTAATTTAGTTAAGAAGTTACCGTTATCAAGTAATAAATATAGTATAGGGTCCGAAACTCTAAATAATTTTTATTTAGAAAAGTTACAAAATTCAGAAAAGTTATTTTTAAAACCCGTTTCTGAGGATTTCGTTTTTAAAAATCTACTTAGCCTATCAGCCTCAAAAAGTACCGGTCTAGATCTAATACCTGCCCGTTTTCTTAAGGATGGTGCTGAAGTACTTAAAGTGCCTATTACTTTTATTATTAATTACTCTATCGTAGATAATGTAGTACCAGACGAACTGAAATTAGCTAAGGTTGTTCCTCTGTATAAAAAGAATAGTAAAGTAGAACCCTGTAATTACAGACCTGTTAGTATCTTAAGTATTGTATCTAAAATTCTAGAACGTTCTGTTTTTCTACAGCTGGAGGCACATCTTAGTAGGCTAAATCTGATCTATGAACTTCAGTCCGGTTTTCGTAAATCATATTCTACAGACACCTGCCTTATTAACTTAACTGATACAATTAGATGTAATAATGCAAAGGGTTTATATACTGGTATGGTAATGTTGGACCTACAAAAGGCTTTCGATACTGTAGATCACGAAATTCTGCTTGGTAAGTTAGGCCTGATGGGTGTAGGTTCTATAGACTGGTTCAAGTCCTACCTGTCAGACAGAGGTCAAACTGTAGTCATTAGCAAATCGCTGTCTACTGTGCAAGAGATTACCTGTGGTGTACCGCAAGGTAGTATATTAGGTCCTCTGCTTTTTGTATGCTATGTAAATGATATGATAAGTAGTATAGATCCCGATTTTAAACTCATTTTATATGCCGACGACAGTGCTCTTATTTTCTCTCATAAAGATCCTATCCATATTTCCCAAAAGTTAAGTGCAGTTCTAGAATCCTGTAATGAGTGGTTGGTTGATAATAAGCTATCCATTCACTACGGTAAGACTGAAAGTATTTTGTTTGGTTCCAAAAGAAAGTTAAAGAAGGTAACTAAGTTTGAAGTCACTAGTAATGGACATAAGATTGAAAATAAAAAGGAAGTTAAATATTTAGGCGCCACATTGGATAACTGCTTATCAGGAGAAAGTACAGTGAAAAATATTTTCTCGAAAGTTAACAGTAGGCTTAGGTTTCTATACAGAAATAAAAATAGTTTAAACACCGACTCCCGCAAGTTACTTTGCTCTTCTTTAATACAGTGTCACATGGACTATGCGTGCTCTTCTTGGTATGAAGGCTTAACCAAACAGCTTAAATGTAAATTACAAGTAGCTCAGAATAAAGTAGTACGATTTATTAAAGACTACAAACCTAGGCACCACCTAACTCCAGATGACTTTTCTGAATCTGGACTACTTAACTTAGATAGTAGAGTTAAGCAGCTACGCCTTAACCATGTGCATAAAGTGTATAATGGTAAATGTCCCAATTACCTAAAACAAAAATTCAACAGAGTACGCGATACACACTCTTACAGTACCAGAGCTAGTGCTTCAAACTTCTACCTCCCGAATTGTAAATCCTTTGAATCTGATACTTTCTTTTTTAACGGCATAAAAAATTGGAACGCTCTGCCAAATGAAATTAAAAACCTAGATAATCAACATTCTTTTAAATCTGCAGTTAAATCTCATCTCCGTGTGCAATGTAAAAATAGGTACAATAGTCCTACAGTAAGTTATTAGTTTATTAATTATTTACTATTTATACTGTAATTACGTTTTATAATAAATTGTTCTGTACATTACATCTTTATCGCTGAGTCGGGCATTGTCACGCTCTCGGTAAAGTTGTACATGTACATAGTGTAATTACGTTTTATATTGGTTTTAGGTTAGCGTAGTGTAATATTGTATTTGTAACCAAGTAACATAAAGGACCCCCTTGGAAATAAGCTGCAAAGCTTTAGGGGTAATCCTATATGTTATGTTGGACAATACCTTTATACCGGTACATTGTTTGGTGTATTTGTTATTGTTTTTTACATAATGTATAAATAAATCTATCTATCTATAAGTTTATTCATTAAATGGGCCACATTATTATTTGAAAATTGAAATATTATTTATTACAATATAGAAATAATTATGGAAAAATAGGTTGTAATATGACACTATAAAACCCATTCGAATGTTAGTTTTGTAATTGCCTATATGCAACCAATATCATACTGATTGCGAGTACAGTAGTTGTGAGGAAAAGTCACTAAATATGTATTAAACTGACAGCAAGTGGATTTATCAGTAATATTTCTAACTACCATTAATGATATTACTTCTGGAGAAAATATTTTCTTTACTATTACTGTATTTTTGCTATCTAAGGCCCGCCGCACATTAGAGAAGCAAGATGCATGCATGATAAATTCTTTGAAATATACATTAAAGTAATCAAAGTAATATTAGTGTGTGTTGCCGCCAAATATTATTACACTACACCGCAATGTGACTAGCAGTTTTACCTTTATCCCAATCGCTTTTCTAAACTTGGTGCTACACTTTCGGATGTTTCCATCAATTAGGGACTAAAGAGCAACAAATGTACCAAGGGGCGGACATGCGATTATAATTCACAAATATCTGTGGTCGGGATCATCTCTCAGTTGATCAAACAACTTTGCCATAACGCCAGCCACAGGTCTCTTGAAAATTATTGGATGTATACAATGCTCTCGTGAAATATTTGGATGGTCAGAAACTCAATAAATAATTAACATAAAAGCTATCAATATAAAATAAAATACGATGCATCTTGCAGCTCTAGTGTGCGGCGGGCCTTTAGAAGTATTCTAATCTAATCGCCATTATATTGTCGCTGTCCTGCTTCAGGTTTCCATACCAGAACTATCCTTATTATCTCACTTACACCACCCCCCCCCCCCCCCCCCCCCCCCTAGCACGCGCATCCCTTTTTGCATCGCTTCTGCTAAAAGAAATTGAGCATAGTAAAAAATTATTTCTTTTTTTTTATTAAATAATATTATTTTAATAATTCAACACACATGACCTACTATAGATATGAGGCAAACAAAAATTTAATAGCTCCAGTGGTTTTCGAGTAGCACCCATTTCAGCACCTTTCGGAAGTTATAAATTACACAAAATACACTTCCCTTTAAACTGTTACTGTGGTATAACGATAGTATGATTTTTTTGTGTGTTGAAAATTGAAATAATTCCTTATTAATAATAATTTTGAGTTTATTAAAAACTCAGCTCGTTTGAAATACTACTACTACTAGGATCGGCATGCTGCATTGCAGCTGCATTTTTAAGAATGCTGTGCCGGCTTATCGACAAAATTGCACAGCCACAACTCCCTATCACCCATGACATTTGCTAGATCATCCGCATTTTCAAGGCCAGTGTCCTTTAAGATGCGTCTCAAGAAAGTCATGGGCTGTCCACCATGCTTATTCACTCCATGAGGCTGCCAAAGTACAAGATTATGCACTGGCTGGTCCTCACGGCGAAAGCAATGTCCTGCAAAGCGGAGGCGATTTTGTTCTAGTGTCAAGCTTGGGGGAACCAATGAGACACCTCCAATGTTATATAGTGTCTGGTTGGAGATGTGTGCATTGTACTTGACACAATGAACCCGGCGTAGCATTCTTGTGAATGTGCCATCCAGAGATTTGGTGTCCTCAGCAGTTAGAGCCCAGCATGGACTCCCATAGAGGAGTACTGGAACTACTGCTGCTCTAAATAATCGGACCTTAAGTGTGGGATTAATTCTCGGTGACTTCCAAATCCTGGAAAGCCTATTCAAGGCTGCCCATGCGCTATGCCTTTCCCTTACGTATTCGAAGGTCCTCACCTGACTTCCGGATCCATGATCCCAGGTAACAGAAGTCATCCACATGCTCAAGCATACCACCTTTTGAGCTTATGGTCATCCGATCAGAGACTTGCTGAGGACTTTCAAAGTTAACTGTCAAAATTGTGGTCTTTCTGGAGTTAATAAAAAGACCAACACTAGAAGCAGCATGTTCTAATGAGCTGAGGAGCCGTTGGGCTCCCTCTAGTGATTCTGAGAGTACTCCTAAGTCATCAGCAAAGTCTAGATCAGTTAGGTACTTGGCAGGATTTCCTCGACTTCTGGAGCCAGTAGGTGGAGTTATCATCACCCCATCATCATTATGATGATCTAAGGACATGCGTAGAACATAGTCAACAAAAATTATGAACAAGAATGGTGCAAGTGTGACAGTAGACACAAATGTTGTCGAACCATCGTATACTGATCTGATTGCTGCAATAATTTCATCAGGAATCCCATATAATGAAAGTATGCTGAACATACGTGAGCGAGAGACTGAATCAAAGGCCTTGAAGAAGTCAACAAAGATAACAGCCAGATGCCTGTCTTTCTTTTTTGATAACTCTTCAATTATCCTTCTAAGTGCCAAAATGGGCTCCATGGTCCCACGACCTTTACGGAACCCCTTCTGATTTCCACGGAGCAGTCTCTCAATGGGATCCCTGATGCGATTTAATATAATTCTATTGTATAGCTTTGTAGCAATCGAGATCAATGAGATTCCCCGAAAAGAACCATAGAGTGTTAGGTTGCCCTTCTTTCGTTTGAAATAGTGCCCAGTAAAAGTGTGAATGGAGTTGACGACTCGGAAACTTTTACCAGTTTTCGTTGGTTTCATGTGAAAGATCGTACAGTATACCATGACCCGTAATATAGTGTCATTTTCTGATGACACGGACCTCCCCCCCCCCCCCCCCCAGATTTTTCTACAAATCTTTATCATATTGCTTGAAATTTGAAACACCACTAGTTCTACTTACCGTCGATGACCCCATGAAGCCGGAATTTTCGATTTTGCCTTTAAATTCTTTTTATAAGCGTTTTAAAAAAGTGTCTTTTGCGAAATCGCACCCTCCTCCGTATCGTGGACATTCTTCACATTAGTCGTATTTTTTTTCATATCATTAAAAAGCTTGCCTTGCAAGGATTCCAAATATGTAACAATATCTGAAATTCGTTGAGAAAAAGTTCGCTGCAGGCCATTTATTCTATTGTTTCTATTGTTATTTTATATTAGTTCATTTTTTTACTATTTGTTTTTTCAGCTAACAATGCGGGATGGCCCTTTGCAGACTAAACAGCTGTTTGGGGCCGTTTCCCAGGCTGCGGATGGATAGGGAGGCGGAATAGCATTTCACACGATTTGTGATTGTGATTTGTCTGCTTATACGACTGTGTATTAAATTAGTTGTTACGGCGACGGCGACAAATACTGAGAGGTCAGCCTCGTAGTCGCCCAGAATACTTGCAATACTTGCATAAGTCAAAATTCCAGGGGAAAAATTGCGCTTAATGGTTATTGCTTGTGTCTGTGTGACCACTTCCTGTAAAAAAAATCTATATTCTACATCTACCTTCATACTAGAGCTTGGTATGGGGTAAGGTTTAAAGGGCTGGAAGGATTGGTTAGGCCATAGGGAATAAAAACACAAGCAATACTCATGTCCACCTAAAGAAAGACTACAAGTAGTAAGGACCATTGAAAATGCCAGTGACTCATCCCATTGCCATTACGATTACCACTAGGCTGCAGTGCGGCTATGCAAAGATAATAATTAACCACCACATACAGCTGAGCACTCAAACAGTAGACAGGCAAAGCATGGAGTCAACCAAGAAAGCAAACCATCGTAGTAACCAAGCATACAAGACTGAGTGGAGATTGGGTGGCGGTTGCCTGGCCAATGTACCTTATTGCCAGCCTAGCTAGAGAGAGTATAGAGTATATTGTGCAGGGCTGGCCGGGCCGTGGCTGATGGGCTTGAACCACGACAACCCAGGCAGCCAGGTTCACAAAGTCACTAATACATTATCGAAGGCTGTAACTAACTGACTAACAGAAGTTTACCTTGGCCGGAGAGCTATGGGCTCGTTATCTATTGGGAACAATTATTACCTTAATCATTTAGAGGGCTAGTAGCACTAAGGAGGAATAAAGCTCAGCACCAGAGATAAGATAGCTATGGATGTGTGTAGTTAATCTTATATTTCAACGAAATTCAGATTGATTGTGTTACACATTTGCATGGCCAGCTTTCTAACAGTACCAACAAATCACTATGACTGTATGATGTTGAAGAATAACTGCGCTGTAACTGGTGCAATATCGACGGAGATATACCTTTTTTTAAACGCTTCTAGCTGTCTAGTTAAAGAATGAAAGCAAAAATAAATTCCTTTCATGCCTCACCCACTAAGGAGGAGGGAAGGGAGGTAAAAATATCTGTTTCAAATTTCAAGCAATATTATTAAGATTTCTAAAAATATTGGGCGGGTGGTGGGGGGGGGGGGGGGGGGGGGCAGGTACCTTTGGTGTCGTCGCGTTACGGCTACTGTCGCGTTACAACTATTTTTTTGGAGACCCAACCGCGACATTAAATGTAATGTCGCCGTAACGCGACATTAGCCGTACCAGTACCGCCACTGCGCCGGTACCTTCAACCTGAATAAAGAAACTATCTATATTCCAGGGCATGGTGTATAGCTGTATAGGGGGAGCGGAGGGGGGTAGGACTCTCAATGCACTAAAATACAACACTCTGTCAGCAGGCAGGCAGGGTCATATCGACGCAAAACTGCAAAATAACAGCTGATCCTAAAATTGCAGCAGCAGCAGACAATTGCCCCCTGAGGACAATTGCTCCCCGGGGATATTTGCCCTGAGAACAATTGCCCCTGAGGACGATTGCCCCCTGCAACCCTGAGGACAATTGCCCCTTGGACAATTGCCAATTGGATAATTGCCAATTGGATAATTGCCAATTGGATAATTGCCCCTTGGACCATTGCTCACCGAACAATTGCCCCCTGGGCAATATCCCTTGAGGACGATTGCCCCCTGCAGCCCTGAGGACAATTTCCCCCTACAATTGCCCCCCAGAAAATTGCCCCCGCAGACAATTGCACCCTGAGGCTGTGAGGGAGGACAATTGTTCCCCAGGGATAATTGCCCTGAGGACAATTGCCCCCCGGACAATTGCCCCCTGGACAATTGCCCCCGAGGACCATTACCCCCTGAGGACAATTGCCCCCGAGGACCATTACCCCCTGAGGACAATTGCCCCCTGGGCAATTACCCCCCACAATATCTTATCATTCGTGGGTAAGTGTTATTGGCAATTGGGGGACAATTGTCCCCCAATTTATTGTCCCCCCTGATTATTTAATGTCGAACAAAATAATTAACATTGTTAATTCGCGGAGACAATATTCAAATTCGCCAAGGAATTGCGTCATTTGTGCAATTGCGTAATAAGCTGTCATTTGCATCGATTTTCCCCTGGAGATGATTTAATTTTGATTGCGTCGAGTCTCCCCCCCCCCCCCCCCCCCTCCCCTTGATCATCCCCCACCCCCCATTCTTCCATTCAATTTTATTAAAATAAATAAATAATTTAAGTAACAATATGTCACATAGGCCTATCTGCATATATAATCATTTATCAAAATAAATAATGTAGGCTATACCGTATTCCATTTCCTGGAAATTGTAGCATAAATATTCCTTAACTTAATCAGTTAATAGCAATCAATAAACTCTTTAATTGCAGTCCCATCTTTTAGTCTCTTTGGTTCTTAGTCATGGGCATGGCTGCATGGTGAGGTGTTTTGTGTTATTAGTAGTAGAGTGGGTCTTGGTAGTAGCAGCAGTATTTTATGTAATGTAATGCAACAGTGTACTGGTTCAATTTAATTGCCAATCCATTAAACAGCTCAATACCCCAATAGCCTAAATATAAAGAGAGCTCTCTGCCAGAACTGCATCTGTCAATTATCAGGCATCTCTATCTCCACTACACACTTCTCCAGACTAGTTGAAAGGCAGTGCCACTTGGCTTTTGTGTGCTGTTAAAAAAGTGACTGTCCACTGCGAAACGGGGTGGATCATCTTCATTTGCTAATAAAACTTTTTCTATACATAGAAATTTATTTTTGTACATACAAAATATGTATTTCGATATGCTCTATCTAATGATATAAATTTCAATATAACGTACCGAACACGAAACTTTCGTACTTGATTTTTGTAATTTTACATACAAATAGAAGTCAAAAATTGCTCAGTTGACGACAGTTGTCCACCCCCTTTCAGGGTGTCCGTCCACCCCCATTCTGGGTAGGGTAGTGCTCCCTAACTGAAGTCAGTACATCTATACATACACGCTTATTCACTTACTTATACAGATATGTATTCAATTTCTGATTCTCTACTGTAAGTGCTGAAGTGTGCATACTGCATAATAGCATATTAATGCATGATTGTTAAGCGATATAATAGGATTATACTGATATACGAAACCTGTGAAAGTGAATACAAAGCCTCGCTGGTAGTAAGACATGTAGGAGTTACATCACAGCTCTGTATACTGGTATAGATAGACCTCTGGACCTACTGTAGGTAGATGCGGCCATCCTATTCATCAATCTGACTAAAGCCCAGTGGCCATTTGGGAGTCTTAGTCTGTTGCTTTGCTATTAGGTACGTGATACCTACGGCTTGGGGAAGTTTGTAGTTAGATAGATAGATAGATAGATATATTTATTTATACATTATGTAAAAACAATAACAAATACACCAAACAATGTACCGGTATAAAGGTATTGTCCAACATAACATATAGGATTACCCCTAAAGCTTTGCAGCTTATTTCCAAGGGGGTCCTTTATGTTACTTGGTTACAAATACAATATTACACTACGCTAACCTAAAACCAATATAAAACGTAATTACACTATGTACATGTACAACTTTACCGAGAGCGTGACAATGCCCGACTCAACGATAAAGATGTAATGTACAGAACAATTTATTATAAAACGTAATTACAGTATAAATAGTAAATAATTAATAAACTAATAACTTACTGTAGGACTATTGTACCTATTTTTACATTGCACACGGAGGTGAGATTTAACTGCAGATTTAAAAGAATGTTGATTATTTAGGTTTTTAATTTCATTAGGCAGAGCGTTCCAATTTTTTATGCCGTTAAAAAAGAAAGTATCAGATTCAAAGGATTTACAATTCGGGAGGTAGAAGTTTGAAGCACTAGCTCTGGTACTGTAAGAGTGTGTATCGCGTACTCTGTTGAATTTTTGTTTTAGGTAATTGGGACATTTACCATTATACACTTTATGCACATGGTTAAGGCGTAGCTGGTTAACTCTACTATCTAAGTTAAGTAGTCCTGATTCAGAAAAGTCATCTGGAGTTAGGTGGTGCCTAGGTTTGTAGTCTTTAATAAATCGTACTACTTTATTCTGAGCTACTTGTAATTTACATTTAAGCTGTTTGGTTAAGCCTTCATACCAAGAAGAGCACGCATAGTCCATGTGACACTGTATTAAAGAAGAGCAAAGTAACTTGCGGGAGTCGGTGTTTAAACTATTTTTATTTCTGTATAGAAACCTAAGCCTACTGTTAACTTTCGAGAAAATATTTTTCACTGTACTTTCTCCTGATAAGCAGTTATCCAATGTGGCGCCTAAATATTTAACTTCCTTTTTATTTTCAATCTTATGTCCATTACTAGTGACTTCAAACTTAGTTACCTTCTTTAACTTTCTTTTGGAACCAAACAAAATACTTTCAGTTTTACCGTAGTGTATGGATAGCTTATTATCAACCAACCACTCATTACAGGATTCTAGAACTGCACTTAACTTTTGGGAAATATGGATAGGATCTTTATGAGAGAAAATAAGAGCACTGTCGTCGGCATATAAAATGAGTTTAAAATCGGGATCTATACTACTTATCATATCATTTACATAGCATACAAAAAGCAGAGGACCTAATATACTACCTTGCGGTACACCACAGGTAATCTCTTGTACAGTAGACAGCGATTTGCTAATGACTACAGTTTGACCTCTGTCTGACAGGTAGGACTTGAACCAGTCTATAGAACCTACACCCATCAGGCCTAACTTACCAAGCAGAATTTCGTGATCTACAGTATCGAAAGCCTTTTGTAGGTCCAACATTACCATACCAGTATACCAGGTTGGAATTCATGCTGCAAAACTCGGACGCGTACCTGCGCGAATGACCGCAAACCAGATGCGCGTTGTGCGTTTGGGTGAGACAGGTGCGCGCTGCGCGTTCGGATGAGACAGGTGCGCGTTGCGCCTCAGCGCGCAGCTCTGCCTCTGATGCGCACCACAAATTAATTGAAATCACGAAAATACACAAAAAAATTTCCAATTCTTCAAACAGTCAAATCACTTCACCATAATACAGTAATACCGGCAACCGGAGCTGAATTTGTCTATTTATTTTAACTACAATACTGTATTGTTGTATTGTTATTAGGTCTATGCTATGCCGATGTTACGTTAGTAAACAGGTAAAGTCAGAAAGTAACAATGTATTATAAGTATGACTTAATTATAAGCCAACTGTATGTTTAAGCCTAATTGTTAGGTAGGCCTATACAAATTATTACTGGCAGACTGGTACCTATTTCAATATTCGTTTTTTTGAAATTACATGTTTTGTTTGTAATCTAAAATAATATTTTCTGTTATAAAAGCAGTGAGCGCGATGGGCCACCATAGTAGTGGATTAAAAAAATATTTTTTAATATTAACAATTTTGATGTTGCAAAAATTACATTTATTATGTAAGCCTAGATTCAATGTATAGACAGCCAGACGTAAAGATAAGCTTAAAACGCTCAAACTTGTAAAATAGCAATGTAAAATTGTTCTTTTGAACTGTGCGATTTTTTGAGATATGCATGATATGAGTTGTGCGATTTTGTTTGGATGATGATGAGGTGCGCGACGAGCCAATTTCAGGTGCGCGGTGATTTCAAAACAACAAAGCGTACCTGCGCGCTCATGCATGAATTCCAACCTGGCCAGTATATAAACCCTTTGCGTTATTACATCTAATTGTATCAGTTAAGTTAATAAGGCAGGTGTCTGTAGAATATGATTTACGAAAACCGGACTGAAGTTCATAGATCAGATTTAGCCTACTAAGATGTGCTTCCAGCTGTAGAAAAACAGCACGTTCTAGAATTTTAGATACAATACTTAAGATACTAACAGGTCTGTAATTACAGAGTTCTACTTTACTATTCTTTTTATACAGAGGAACAACCTTAGCTAATTTCAGTTCGTCTGGTACTACATTATCTACTATAGAGTAATTAATAATAAAAGTAATAGGCACTTTAAGTACTTCAGCACCATCCTTAAGAAAACGGGCAGGTATTAGATCTAGACCGGTACTTTTTGAGGCTGATAGGCTAAGTAGATTTTTAAAAACGAAATCCTCAGAAACGGGTTTTAAAAATAACTTTTCTGAATTTTGTAACTTTTCTAAATAAAAATTATTTAGAGTTTCGGACCCTATACTATATTTATTACTTGATAACGGTAATTTCTTAACTAAATTAGAGGCAACATTAGTAAAATAATTATTAAATAAATTACTAACTAGAGTATGATCATGAATCAGCTCACCGTTATCTTGCAGAACAATATTCGATTTAGATTTAAGGTTTTTATAACCTAAAGATTTTAGGGTAGACCATAGACTTTTAGGATTATCTTTATTCTCACTTATTTTGTTGTACAAATATTCAGATTTAGCTTTTTTTATTTCCCGTTGGACAAGGTTTCTATATTTGCAGTAATTATTATAATCAGCTAAAACACGGTATTTCCTAAATTTATACAAATAGTTATCTCTTTCTCTGATATTACTAAGAATACCCGAGGTCATCCAGGGCTCAGTGCGTTGTTTAAGACTAATTTCTTTAATTGGTGCTACAGTATTAAGTGCCTTTAAAAATATATCTTTAAAAACAGTGTACGCAAGGTTAATGTCAGCGGCCTTAAAACAGGGTTCCCAGTCAGAATTAACTAACAAACTTAAAAAGCGTTCCTTGCTGTAATTTTTCATAGACCTAACTGTTACTGTTTTATGATCCCCGAAAAAAGATTTTTGTGTCTTTCTTGTGCAAAAAACTATAAAATGATCGCTTAGACCTATAGGTAAAACCCCAGATTGAGAAATAATATCGGTATTATTACAAAGGATGTGATCTAGTAAAGTAGAAGTTTTACTGGTAATTCTGGTAGAATCTCGAATAATTTGTTTTAAACCAAACAAATTTAAAATACTTTGGTACTGTTTACAGATGGGGGATGCTTTGTGATGGTAACAGATATTAAAATCACCTAAGAAATATATTTCACAGTCTGACCTAAGATTACATAAAATTGTATTTTCAAAATTTTGCAAAAAATCTGATTGTTTAGGGGGCCGATATAAAGTACCGATTAAAATAGGTTTAGTTTTAGGAAGTAAAAGTTCCACCAGTAAAACTTCGTCACAAGTCTCTAAATCTTCCCTACGATTAAAAGCTAAATCACATCGAATGTAAGTACAGACACCACCACCGTGTCTGTCCCTATCCTTACGTAAAACTATGTAATTATCAATATAAATTTCTCCATCAGAAACACTATCATCGAGCCAAGTTTCAGAGATTGTTAAAACTGCTGGGTTGGATTTATTGATTAAAATACGAATTTCGGAAAGTTTTGGAAGCAGAGATCGTGCGTTTAAGTGCAAAAAATGCAGACCTTTTTTCTTAAAAAAATTAAAAGTTTCACTCTCAGCATCACTTGGAGTTTGCAGAGGCGATGTGAGAAATGAATCGTCGGTTTCTGATTCTAAAATTGTATCATGAAAGGGAAGTTCGGTAAAAATACAGCTATTGCAGAGAAACTTGGTTCAAGATTGTTTCTGGTGGAGAATAAATTACTGCGTTTCCTACGGTACCCAGCAAAGTCACATCCTTCGAAATTGCTACTAATATGCTGCTAATTTGATCGAAATAAATTTTCTTCGAAATTATCAGCATTTTCGCCGTCTAAATTGTCTGATAATTCAGTCTACAATTCGTAGGATAAATTATCCTTCTAAACGAAGGATAAATTCGAAGACTATTCGAAGATTCTGAAGATTTAGCTAGTTTTTAGCCGGCAAATAGAAGGATAAATATGCCTACTATTCGCCGGATAAATTATCCTTCTAAACGAAGGATAAATTTGTAGACTTTTCGAAGGGTGGATGAATTGATAATTTTTATCCTTCGTTTAGAAGGATAATTTATGCTGCTATTCGAAGGATAAATTATCCTTCTAAATGAAGGCTAAATTTGTAGACTTTTCGAAGGGTGGATGAATTGATAATTTTTATCCTTCGTTTAGAAGGATAATTTATGCTGCTATTCGAAGGATAAATTATCCTTCTAAATGAAGGCTAAATTTGTAGACTTTTCGAAGGTTGGATGAATTGATAATTTTTATCCTTCGTTTAGAAGGATAATTTATGCTGCTATTCGAAGGATAAATTATCCTTCTAAATGAAGGCTAAATTTGTAGACTTTTCGAAGGGTGGATGAATTTATAGTTTTTATCCTGCGTTTAGAATGATAATTTATGCTGCTATTCGAAGGATAAATTATC
>JAUCBJ010008669.1:0-10000 GCA_032718475.1 Nemertoderma westbladi
GTTAAGCTCTGGAAGTGTAGGGGTCTCTAGCACAGAAGTGACTTTGGGAACAACAGGCCTAATTATTTCAGGTTCATCGACTATAGTAGGGAGTCTTTTGACCTGAATAAATTGTTCTATGGGTTCTGCACTACCTAAGTCTGTGCTAGTTAGCTGTCTTTTAACAGCTGGGGGCAAATCAGGCAATTTGCGACGGTAATATGTTTTTCTACGCCTACTTAGATGAGATCTATTTCCTCCGCCTTCAGGATCGGTGGTCTCGCCTTCCTCCGAGGATGTGTATCCCTGGCGCTTGGGAGTAGATTTTCTCATCATCTGCATTTGATTAGCAGTAAACTGTTTATTTATACTGTCTTGTGTCTCTTGCAGATTTTCCAACTCCAGTTGGGTAGTCTGCTCAGAGGCTCTCCGTTCTGCTTCGGCCACTGCCCTTTCCGCCTTTGCTTCTGCCGCCGCTGCCCTTCCTTTTGCTTCTGCTTCTGCCGCTGCTGCCCTTGCTGCTATTCTTTCTGCTTCTGCTTCTGCCATAGCCACCGCCATAGCCGCCGCCTTTTGTTCCTCTATCCTTCTTTTCTTTATTTGTTCTTCTCGGACTCTAGTGAGGCGGAGTTTTTCATCACATTCAGCTTGGTTTGCAGCTAACATTTCGGCATCGATTGAGTCCAACACAAGCTTGGTTCCTTCACTATTAGGGGAAAGTCCAGACAGCCGTCTCCTCAACTCTTCGTCTCCTAGGAATCGCTGATAGTCGGACAAATAAATGTCGATAGCGTCTCTAGTTCGCGGTTTCTCGGCGGCCTCTTCGCTTTCCGCTTGAGCAAGGGTGACATCAGTTGGTTCTTCATAGGTTGATCTCTCAGCCAGCTGGGATTTCCACTGGGCCGTTTCCTGTACTTTGAGATCTACCCGATGTAGCCAAGTTTTGACAGCAACCTGCAGCGACGTGTCCTGTCTTCTTTTGGAAGTTTCCTCAAAGGCTGAGAGGATTAGTCGTATGCGTAGGGTTCTTTCGCGTATTTGATATAGCAGTTCTTCCTGCTCTTGAGGTCCGTGAGGTTGTCGAAACAGTTGTTCTTCCAATCGATCCAAGGATCCGAAGAATCCCTGCACATATCCTGCTGCCGACCTCTTCCAAACAGCTGGATCCATTGTATCTTTAGCCACTCCCATCCTGTGTATATCTTCCCAAGTAGCCTCAGACAGATCCAACGGGAGTCCGAGTCCGGGAAAGTTCCATTGTGATTCAACAATAGATATCAATTCTTCCCTGGCGTATCCCGCGTAATTGTCTTGGGTCGCTCGCTTATTCCTCGCCCAGTCGGCTTGATGTTCTTCAACCGCAATGAATATAGTAGTTAGCACTGCAGCAGGAAGGGTAAGAAGGGGGTCCGAGTAGACTGTAGCAGCCATCTGCACTCCGCCTTCGGGGGTCAGCTCTACAGTATCCGAACTGCTGGAGCTATCGGATCGCTGGGAAGTAGGTTCTTGACCAAGATGTTGCTGCGATAGGACAACTGCCTCTTGGTCCCGTTTTACCTGTGCCCGAGTGCCTATGATGGACCTATGGTGGACTAGCCTAGGGTCTGATACTACTGGAGGGATGACCTTTTTTACAGTAGGAGGTGAGCCGAACTCCTTTCTTATTCGCTCCACACTCCTATCTGAATCACAGATAGTTGTATCGATCAGACTGTCTGACAGGTTTTGCTGAGTGTCAGACATGTTTAGTTATACAGTTGAATGTCTACTACTATAGTTTCAGTTAAAGCAAGTCTAGTAATTCAGTATGACCGCAAGCCTAGCGATTTATTACCGGTACCGTTACTCAGTGTAACGTGATATATATACAATATATTAGAATACCGGTATGCTTATAATATATATAAGTATTATTACAGACTAGATTTGTCACAGAGTACCGGTATATAATTTTAGCACAAATATATATATATATATAGTAGGCCTATAGTGAATACCGGTATACAGCTTACACTTATAGTATATAAGTATAATTATGAACTAGAATTAATTACAGAGTACCGGTATGATTTCAGCTCAAATTTATAGAAATAAATATAATAAGCCTATAGTAAGCACCGGTATGTCAATTATTTTTAGAATAATTGAATTCCTGAATATTTTAGGGTTACTTAGTTACTTTAACTTACTTTATTACCGTTATTTAAGCAGTAGTCCAACTGATAGTGAGACCTAGTTATTGTATGGCAGGCCTACTATTTATAAATCGTTTGATTTGATTTATAATATTTATATACCCGTTTATATGGGTTTTTGTCAATATTTGAAATAAATGTTATTATTTCTGGGGGAGTCACTACACAGAAGCTGAACGCCTCTCAGTGAAGTGCTATTTATTTGACACTAAAACTGATAATTCTAATTTACCTAAGTTACTTAATACTACAAATTACTTACGATACTGATGAGATTAATTCTCTAATTAAACACAACAAAATATTACGTACGAAATTTTTAGGGTAATTTTACAGGGAACTACAAACCAGCCTAACAAAGGGTTAGAATTTCTGGTTATTACAACGGACAGGGTACTACGGTATTTGAAATAATAAGTAGTAAATATATTGTACTGTCCAGATAGGAAAATACCACCGCCTGACGACCTATAACCGTATCGCTATAGGTACTACGTTATGTATCACGGATTGTTCCTACCCAGAAGCTAATAGAGCTAACGAATGTGCCTATCAACCACTTTACAACACAAATATACTGCCTACACTAATTACTTCGGAAAGCACTGTACACTAAACCCTAAATTAGGTACAAGTACCGGTATAACAAATAATCAGTAGTTAAATATACTTGAACAGTTAAAAGAACCACGGCATCTGCTGGAGTGACCGAAGCACAAAATCTCCAGTCTTTACCTACGCCGAGCAGCCCTGATGTAGTACCGGGGTTAGTTTAACTATAACGGTATGTATAACAAGCACAATTACTGTAGGAATAAACTTGGGGACATGAATGTTGCGAATAATCGCATAAACTCTGAATAATAAATATTACGCTACCCGTACAGAATACTCAAACAAAATACAAACTAAACGCTGGCAGACTACTATCAAGCCTAAACAAACTACAGTATGTGCAGATTCTGAAACTGTTAGTTAGTATGCGTTCTAACACGGTAGTACGACTTACTCTTTAAGAGGGGATTGACCTTACAGCTTATGGCTGCCCCAACTTACTAACGGCACTTTATCAGACCAACTCTACACACGCAGCAATCCCTTCAGACCTAAAAATAGCTAGACAACAATCCAGCCTACAAATATTTGAGTAATAACTATTACGGTACCTGAACAGACCACACAAACAAACACAGGCTAAAACACTGGCAGACTACGATCAAGCCTAAATAAACTACAGTATACCCTGCTAACCAGACACGCTACACGCTATTATACCAAACGTTTGTTTATATGCTTGAATCATGTTGATATGTTTTTTTTCTAAACTTGTTTTAATCAACATGTTATTTTAACATCTAAATAACATAATATCCAATCATGTTATAATCAAACATTTGTTGATCACGTTTTTATGATACCTAAATGTAACATGTTTTATCATGTAATTATTTAACATTTGTTTTACACGTTATTGTGTAACATAAATCATACATGTTTATTCCAGCTGTTTGTTAAATGCTACTTTGTCGTGTTGAACAAACGTCCTGCACATCATTGCCAATATGTCTTAAGGCTGTTTGAATAAACCGCCTAAAATTTACCGCCAAATTCGTTTATAGGCCTATAAATCATGCAGCAGTGCATGCAGGACTGCAGTACATCAGTCAGTCAGTAGACACTCCACTGCCTGCCCCAGCCTACCAGCACCCACTCAGCCACATTCTGAGAGCTTGACAGTAGTGCTGCAGGTAGGCAGTGTGTAGGCCAGCTGTTTACTGGTTTAAGTGCTGCAATAGGGTTGACCATACTGCCATATGTTTGTTTACTGCCGTATGCCTTGCCTATATTAACTGTTTAAGTTATTTTTAATTAAGCTTCATACTGCCTGACTGTCATATAAACTGATAAATCTTTTTATATTATACATTATATGTTATAGGCCTACATACAGACATAACATATATAATACATAATACTGTAATATATGTCATATACATTATATATTATTTATGTACATTACTGCATTATATCATGTATATAGGCCTAGCAGCCTAGCCTAATTGTATTGTAATACCAGAATACAGTAATATGTCTGTATGTAATGCAGTCAGGCAGTGCAGTGCCAGTAATTCGATGACGACGACAGTTTAGATTGGGCTCTGTCTTCCTGGCGCTGGTTGGTCGAAACAACAGGCAAGCGGCAAGGGCTGCACTGGCAGACTGGCTGACTGGAAAAATATTATGGCCTCCTCGAAATGCCGGCCTACTACCGGTACAGCGGTACGTTGGAAAGAATTTTCGAATCCAGATCTTCATTCAACTGTCAAGTTGACCCACATTTAATGCGAAGGTTCTTCACTTAACAGGTTTGTATTGAACTTGAATAGGCTTCTTACACATTATTACGTTATTTCAGTGATTCAAGTGATTAAAATCCTAATCCTGTAATCTATTTGGATCAAATAGAGGGAAAAAGCGCCGGCGGTCGGAAGT
This sequence comes from Nemertoderma westbladi, assembly GCA_032718475.1. NCBI lineage: Eukaryota > Metazoa > Xenacoelomorpha > Nemertodermatida > Nemertodermatidae > Nemertoderma > Nemertoderma westbladi. Next base: position 4,668 of record JAUCBJ010008669.1, read on the forward strand.
TAATTACACATGCCAGCATGCGGTCCCAGGCAGCCAGCTAAAGATACGCATCAGATTCTGGCGATGAGGTTATTATTTTACTTACTACTACTGTACTAGGCCTTGCTGTTAGGTTAGGCCCACTTGGTACTTTGGGCCGTTTATAAATCGTCAGATCGTGCATATGCTTAAACTGTAATTTAAAATAAAACATGCCTTACTCTGGCTATCTATGGTAGGTAAGTAAATGTTTGCTTTATTTTTTACTCATTTCCTCTTTATAAACCAGTCCCCAGTGCAGTGGTAATGTGAAACAGTCTGTGATGGGTTGTGGTGACTTGTGCACGTTGATCTAATTGCTCCAATGCTATACACTATATGTATATATATTATTATCATTTTAGGTGGAATATATGAGCGACAATGAATCCAATCATGTTTCCAATACGATACTCACACTGATTACCCAGACAACTAACAATACGTTGATCATTGATACTCAGAGGTGAGTTGTGATACCGCCTCTCCCTCTATCTACAACCTAACCCTATTCTAAGACAACACTAAACTCTAGACTTACCTAACCAAACCCTTTCACCAAGCTACCACTATATATCCCATGGCGATATTTTCTCGAAATATTTTCCAGTCTCGATGTTTTATATATCGAGACGCTTTTTTATACTTTTGGAAGCAGAGACAGAAGTTGGGCGAGACAGAAGTCACAGCCACTCAAAGCTATGTTACAACCACTCAATGCTATGTCACAGCCACTCAACGCTATCTCACAGGCGCTCAATGCCATGTCACAGCCACTCAATGCAATGTCACAACCACTCAATGCTATGTCACAGCCGCTCAATGCTATGTCACAGCCGCTCAATGCTATGTCACAGCCACTCAACGCTATGTCACAGCCAATCAACGCTAGCCACCCAACGCTATGTCACATCCAATCAACGCTATGTCACAGCCACTCAATGATATGTTACAGCCGCTCAATGCTTTGTCACAGCCACTCAAAGCTATGTCACAGCCACTCAACGCTATGTCACAGCCAATCAACGCTATGTCACAGCCACTCAATGCTATGCCACAGCCACCCAACGCTATGTCACAGCCGCTCAATGCTATGTCACAGCCGCTCAATACGTCACAGCCGCTCAATGCTTTGTCACAGCCACTCAAAGCTATGTCACAGCCACTCAACGCTATGTCACAGTTACTCAACGCTATGTCACAGCCACTCAACGCTATGTCACAGCCAAGCAACGCTAGCCACCCAACGCTATGTCACAGCCAATCAACGCTATGTCACAGCCACTCAATGATATGTCACAGCCGCTCAATGCTTTGTCACAGCCACTCAAAGCTATGTCACAGCCAAGCCACTCAACGCTATGTCACAGCCAATCAACGCTATGTCACAGCCACTCAATGCTATGCCACAGCCACCCAACGCTATGTCACAGCCGCTCAATGCTATGTCACAGCCACTCAACGCTATGTCACAGCCAATCAACGCTAGCCACCCAACGCTATGTCACAGCCAATCAACGCTATGTCACAGCCACTCAATGATATGTCACAGCCGCTCAATGCTTTGTCACAGCCACTCAAAGCTATGTCACAGCCACTCAAAGCTATGTCACAGCCACTCAAAGCTATGTCACAGCCACTCAACGCTATGTCACAGCCAATCAACGCTATGTCACAGCCACTCAATGCTATGCCACAGCCACCCAACGCTATGTCACAGCCGTTCAATGCTATGTCACAGCCGCTCAATGCGTCACAGCCGCTCAATGCTTTGTCACAGCCACTCAAAGCTATGTCACAGCCACTCAACGCTATGTCACAGTTACTCAACGCTATGTCACAGCCACTCAACGCTATGTCACAGCCAATCAACGCTAGCCACCCAACGCTATGTCACAGCTAATCAACGCTATGCCACAGCCACTCAATGCTATGCCACAGCCACCCAACGCTATGTCACAGTCACCCAACGCTGGCCACCCATCGCTGGCCACCCAACGCTGTGTCACAGTCACCCAACGCTATGTCACAGCCACTCAATGCTATGCCACAGCCACCCAACGCTATGTCACAGCCGCTCAATGCTATGTCACAGCCGCTCAATGCGTCACAGCCGCTCAATGCTTTGTCACAGCCACTCAAAGCTATGTCACAGCCACTCAACGCTATGTCACAGTTACTCAACGCTATGTCACAGCCACTCAACGCTATGTCACAGCCAATCAACGCTAGCCACCCAACGCTATGTCACAGCCAATCAACGCTATGTCACAGCCACTCAATGATATGTCACAGCCGCTCAATGCTTTGTCACAGCCACTCAAAGCTATGTCACAGCCAAGCCACTCAACGCTATGTCACAGCCAATCAACGCTATGTCACAGCCGCTCAATGCTATGTCACAGCCGCTCAATGCGTCACAGCCGCTCAATGCTTTGTCACAGCCACTCAAAGCTATGTCACAGCCACTCAACGCTATGTCACAGTTACTCAACGCTATGTCACAGCCGCTCAATGCGTCACAGCCGCTCAATGCTTTGTCACAGCCACTCAAAGCTATGTCACAGCCAAGCCACTCAACGCTATGTCACAGCCAATCAACGCTATGTCACAGCCGCTCAATGCTATGTCACAGCCGCTCAATGCGTCACAGCCGCTCAATGCTTTGTCACAGCCACTCAAAGCTATGTCACAGCCACTCAACGCTATGTCACAGTTACTCAACGCTATGTCACAGCCACTCAACGCTATGTCACAGCCAATCAACGCTAGCCACCCAACGCTATGTCACAGCTAATCAACGCTATGCCACAGCCACTCAATGCTATGCCACAGCCACCCAACGCTATGTCACAGTCACCCAACGCTGGCCACCAATCGCTGGCCACACAACGCTGTGTCACAGTCACCCAACGCTGGCCACCCATCGCTGGCCACCCAACGCTATGTCACAGCGACAGCCACTCAACAATTCCCCATTTATTTTTATTTAGGTTTACATCTAGTAGATAATTTATTGTAGATGATGAAGTCTTAGTCTAATATAATCGTAGTCCGAGCCTTATATTTTTTTAACACATAAATAAATTAATTTTCCAGATCCAAGATACGGGAAAAGTTATTCCACTTTGCTAGCGACGGATATCCTTGGTGGAACGGACTCCGGATTCAGTGATATCGACGGATCCTTGGTGGAACGGACTCCGGATTCAGTGATATCGACAGATCCTTGGCGGAACGGACTCCGGATTCAGTGATATCGACAGATCCTTGGCGGAACGGACTCCGGATTCAGTGCTATCGACGGATCCTTGGCGGAACGAACTCCGGATTCAGTGATATCGACGGATCCTTGGTGGAACGGACTCCGGATTCAGTGATATCGACAGATCCTTGGCGGAACGGACTCCGGATTCAGTGATATCGACGGATCCTTGGCGGAACGGACTCCGGATTCAGTGATATCGACGGATCCTTGGCGGAACGGACTCCGGATTCAGTGATATCGACGGATCCTTGGCGGAACGGACTCCGGATTCAGTGATATCGACGGATCCTTGGCGGAACGGACTCCGGATTCAGTGATATCGACGGATCCTTGGCGGAACGGACTCCGGATTCAGTGATATCGACGGATCCTTGGCGGAACGGACTCCGGATTCAGTGATATCGACGGATCCTTGGCGGAACGGACTCCGGATTCAGTGATATCGACGGATCCTTGGCGGAACGGACTCCGGATTCAGTGATATCGACAGATCCTTGGCGGAACGGACTCCGGATTCAGTGATATCGATGCGGCTGAAACTGAATGATCAATGTAACTGAAAACTCCCCGTGACGTCCCAACATTGTTGTTTTAATTGTAATTTGTTTTATCGTAAATGTTAATTGTTGTCTATTTTACAATGTATTGCCCCGGGGTGGGTGGGTGGGTGGGGGGGGGGGGGAACTGGACGCAATAAAAATTCATCCCTCTCCAGGGGAAATTCGACGCAAATAACAGATGATTTCTCTCAAAAATAAAACTGTAACCTAATCTATTGTGCTTAGTTTATTGTTTTGGTTAAAATAATGTGCCACTGTAACCTGCTCCTTTCCCTAAATTGAGAATTTAACATTGAGGCGGGATATTAATTCGCCAAGATGAGATTTGCGTCCAGTTACCCCCCTTGTCTCCAATTTTGGAACATTGAAGTGAACAGGGAAATTTTTGCAACTATTTATTATATTTCAATATTGGATAATAATTTCCTTTGTGCTCTGATGGATAGCCCATAAAATTTTAGGAAAAGTCACAGAATCTCGGTTTTCACAACATATCTGTTTCAAAGATACAGATTAATTTCAAAAAAATTTAAATGACCCTCACCCCCCCCCCCCCCCCCCCCCCCCAGGCCAAATAGCGTTAAAGAAGGCTGCGGTTGGTCTATATTATTACAGTTCAAATGGAATTTTGTTTCATTTTTGTATATACAGTACAATTTTACTTAAAGTTTGTGCAATGCAGTTCATTTGTTTAATAGGTGTTGTTGTTATTGTGAACAATAACACTAGTTTTTAGGTGGTTAAGTTGTGCTGTACTGGCTACTACTACCTTGTGCTTAATAATATTCATGTTTTACACATAAATTATCTTCTTAATTCGAACAATTGCATACCATGAGAACAATCCGGTGGTCGAATCAATGGATGACCAAATTAGTGTAGAGAATAACGATTTACAACGTTTAAAACAAACGTTTTCTTTGCATTAAAAAAACGTATATTTCCAAGCAATTTCGAAAGAACCGACGCATGATTCACGTTAGTTACACATGCTAGACACACGTTTAATTCAAACGTCATAAAGAACCGGCGATTGGGTAACGTTTGTTTCATGCTATTTACACGTTTACTTCTAAACGTTTATTACATGCCACCCGCTTGGACAAAATAACATGAAAATTACCTATTTCTGGACGTGTCGCAAACGTTTTTTCAAACGTTTGCCATGTTCAATAAAAATGTGATATAAACGTTAAAATAACATGCAATTGTTATCAGGGTATGCAGACTCTGAAACTGTTAGTTAGTATGCGTTCTAACACGGTAGTACGACTTATTCTTTAAGAGGGGATTGACCTTACCGCATATGGCTGCCCCAACTTACTAACGGCACTTTATCAGACAAACTCTACACACGCCGTAATCTCTCCAAACTCAACAACAGTCAGACAGCAGCTCAGCCTACAATTATCTGAACAATCTGAGCAGGGTCACACGCCTTCTGCTCAATATTAGCCTACTAGGAAATAAAACCGACAGAAATAGGT